>JANDKJ010000158.1:0-49201 GCA_028551335.1 Armillaria sp. CMW 4456
CAGCAATCGAGCACTAACCAAGAGAGACCACTACCACTAAATTCAAGCCAAAGGAGAAAGAGCAAAGGATGATGCTTACCTACACAAGAATTGAGAGGGTGTCACTATCCATTCACTCAAATCACCAAAAATCCTTGCATGCAATGATATGAATTTTAACCAGATTGTGGCAGCTGATGGAAAGAACTCACTAAACCAGGAGATTAGATGGAAGAATGTAGCTTTGTCAACGTCTCACTCCCATCACAAATACATCATTGCATAGATGGACCAAAGAATTCGACCCACAATGCTGTGGACCATTCTTGCTCATTCCAGTAGCTGTTGAACCATGTGGTATTGGGTCAAACCCACCAGACCGGGTGGATACCACATTTTGAGTAAAAATTGCCACACCACAGACATGCTCCCAGAACAACATGGACCCAGTTGCCTTGATGTGTAACAGCCATCCACATCCTGCTCTGTTATTCTAACAGTCACTCTCATTGAAATTATCAGCTCTCTTTCAACAATGATGTACTATTGAGATGATTGCTTTCTGAAGTCTTCCATTCTGAACTGCCTGGCTGTCCTATTTGAATGATGCTTGCTGGCTGGTGAGATTGGTTGAATTAGCAGAGCTCACACTAATCAAAAACACGACAAGCACATCTCCCAAATTTCACATAGCTTTCCCATGACAATCTTTCTCACTGGCAGAACTGGCAAGGCAGGAACTCGTTTTGCCTGCCTTGTTCATGATGCCAACCAGCCTATCCTCCTCACCTCACACAAAGGCATTGTCCCCAAACCATTCAAATGGCCCAATATCACCACCTGACACATGTCATTTGGATGGCCCATTCCTCCATAGTCACCCCCCTTCCAATCTCTCCCAATCCTCCCCACAGAACTCGTCTTGCATGTCAACCTTTTTGCAGAATCTGGGGCACTCCATGTGCTTTGTTTAATGGAGAGACATGCCCTGTGTGATTTGGCTGGCTGTGGTTCATGGAGGCACATGACTATTGACTTAAGCACATCCAGCCTGGCTGTGTTTTCGTTCAGTTCTGCATGTCTGGCAGTGATCTGGACCAGCCCAATGGACGTACTGCCATACTTCAACTTGGAGCATGCAACAGTCTGCCCTGTACTCACACAGATGCCCTGTTCGCAGGAGGTCAACCTAAATGGAACTTTGGGCCAGTTCATCCACATGACTCTTGATGACTTATCACCAGCGCTTGAGACCTTGGACTTCAACAGGTGTTTTGTGGAGTGACAAGACTTTTCGAGGTTGATGTTAGCAGCAATAATAAGTAGATAGAAAGCTTGTATTAACTATAGTACGAATACAACTCTTTTATACTCTTCATAAATATTCTGGTTCATTCTTCGAGTGTCCTAGACTAACTACAGACTATGCTAGATGTTGTTTGAGCTGTGATGCGACTACAAAGTGTTCATACTACGGATATGATCCATACTTGAGTTCCATGCTAAGTCGGCTTGCTCTGCTGACACTCCCCCTCAAGCCGAAATCATTCCAAGAGCATCAATGAGGGGCTTGAACTTGAATGCAGCAAGTGCCTTGGTCAAAATGTCAGCTGTCATTTCAGAAGTTGGGCAATAGATGATTTCGAGCATCCCTTCTTGTATCTTGTCCCTAATAAAATGATAACGAATGTCAATATGCTTTGTGTGAGCATGAAACTGTCCTAGTTCCTGCATATGCAAGCAAAATGGCTGACTGGTTATCACTGTAGATGGTGAATGGAATAGAAATCAGTCTGAACAATTCAGCCAGGAAGTAATGGAACCACATGGCCTCTTTCGCCAAGTAAGTCAGAGCAATATACTCTGCCTCTGTGGTTGATAGTGCCATGATTTCCTGCTGCTTCGATGACCATGATACTGCAGCTCCATTGAGAACAAAGGCATAGCCTGATATAGCTTTGCGATGTTCAAGTGACATCCCATCAGTGTTAGACCCAACCTTCATGTGACTCTAACAACAACAAACAACTGGTTACTTCATGTTCAAGTATTCCCAGTGAAGTTATCTGTTAGCATGAAGATGAGGCTAAGTCCTTAGTGCTTAGCTTTGAGAGGTGAGTTTCTTGAGCATAAGTTGGTATATTATAACTTAGCTCGAAGCTGGTTTATACCAGCATGAGCATCCTACTTAAATACACAGTTCATATACTACTGTTGTACATTATGTGGTGATGGTGTTTGTCCATAGAGAAGCAACTGGTGTGAACAGGTGAGCAATAACGAATGGTAAGTACAAAGGAGAGTCCCAACTGGGTGAGAAGACAAGACGAAGCAAGTGGGCGAGTGGAGTTAAGCACCGATTCACAGATAATGTGAGATAGGGGTTGAAGTCGATGATGACGGTAAGGGGGTGCCTGGGGTTAGGGTTGGAATAGGGGTAAAAATCATAACAATCAGCATCTGTATAGATCTTGAGACCATGTGTCTCGTTTGATCCATTGATGAGCCTCAGGGCTCTGTACACTCCAATTTCATGGATTTCTCCCTTTGGTGGACTTTCAGCAAACCAATGATTCCACACAAGCCCATATATACTTTATAGGGCTTTTCCAATGCTTTTCCGATGCCAATACCTCAGCAATACTCCGAAAACTCCATTTTTGACCTAAAGCCATGGATTTAGTGCTGCCATTACCAGAATAGGACCTAGAGCACATTGCTGACATCTCTGGCATTGACACATCAAAGTGCAAAGGTGCAGCCATGCAAGTGGAGCTTCTCAACATTGATCCAGTGATCATAGGGGCTTCATCACAGCAATTTGACGATTTCCACAGCATGAACACCCTTTGGTGACTTTGGAATTAATTGGTTATTGCTGTATAACCATGAGACATTGATGCACACGATACTTTGGCAGTACTCAGTCATTTCCAAAGAGTATTCTCAACTCTGACACTATGAATAAGGCATAATCTAATGCCGGAACTATGAAAATCAAAGGTGCAGACATGAATAAGACAACACACAAGACCTGCTGTATAGTCAGAAGGTCAGAAACACATATGCTAATGCATAGCCCTTCAGATATACCACAAGGACGCCATTTTATTTATATCTTACTATATAAACACAGTAATTTCATACTGTACACTAGTTACTCTCTCTATTCCATTCTCCCACATACACACATCAACTTGTTTACCTCAGTAACTCACCCAGCTTCGACAATACCGATAGTACACGTTTAATAGTGATTTCATTCGCCACAAAGCTGAGCTTGATGTAGTTAAAGCCAAGACACTTTACAACCATCCATCAACCTAAAACCTTGACTCTCATCATTGTTTTATTTCATTACTGGCATTTGCTCAGTGTTAGTAAGTGATAACTGTGCAGTACTCACCTCTTTTAGTTTTATAGGAAAGAATTAGCTTCAATTTCACAAGATCAGATTAGTTTTAACAGTTTTCATTTTCACAAGACATTAATGAACCCATTTGGGCATCAAGAGCAGATGAATAGTATTGGATAGTTGTAGGGCAGCTCTATTGCAAGCGTTGCAAGGATAGGTTTTGAACAGATTTAGTATTGATAGATTGACAGATATAGGGCAGCTCTATTGTGAGCTTCACAGGAAATATTATTGACCAGCTATAGGAATTGATTTAACAAGAGATAGGACCAGACAAAGGAAACAAAGTATAGTTTGACAGAGATTGACAGTTTATAGGAATTAGGATGAACAGAATCATCACAGATAAAGCCGAGACATAACCAGATAAAGCTGAGGAGACCAGAAATAAAGACAAGACCCACTATTGCACTGCCATAGCCACAGAAACATCGACACAGACCCATACCAAGATGATTAGAAGCTCATTTAATACCAACATAATACTGACAGACGTTTTACACATCCCAGTTTCTTTCCCATCCAGTTTCCCAGTTTGACGACACACACCAGACCAGATAACAGAGACCAAAGGCGACTCAAAGCATCGGAATCTGTAGTAACTTCTCATGAGACTAGAGAGAAGTCCCCCCAAAGATGACAAGCCAGTCAACGTAGGACAGCCTGATTTGTCCAGTATCGAATATGTATAGTGTTTTGCCAGTGGAATCGACATGAGTACAGAGGTACTCAGAAAGCTCGTGCACAAACAAACAACACACCTGAGGAGTGGCTTACGAACAAAACTAGTTGTTCTGTAATACTGACACAAGGCCGAGACACCACTATTCCCATTTTGGTTCTTTGCACAGCAATATTCCAGAAGTATCCAACAACTCTTCACCAGTTTACATTTGGAGATCACTAAACCATCTGACCACCTCATCACCATTGTAAGTAAGTCCCAATGTGTGAGTGCCCTTAAGGTACTGCAGCATGCATTTTGCACCATTCCAATGAGGATGTCCAGGGTTATCAAGGAAATGCGATAGGACACAGACCATGAATGCTAGATCTGGTCAAGTAGCAGTGGAAAGCCATACTAATCCACTTATAAGTTCCCTGTATGGAACATCTTGCATGTCAGCAATATCATCCAGAGTAGTGGGGCATTGTTCCCATGATAGCTGTGTAGTGGGATCAATTGGTACAGATACTGATTTACAATCAGTCATCCCAAATTTCCACAGCATTGAGTCAATGTATGTCATTTGTGAGATTGATAAGGTGCACTTCTTGCGATCCCATTTGATCTCCATTCTGAGAAGCCAGTTGATCAGTCCGAGCATGGTTATCTTGAATATTCATGCAATTTCTTCCTGGATCTCATTGATTAGGGTGGGAGACGTGCCTGTGATGGTGCTATCATCAATATGAATAGCCATCAGAATGGTGTCTTGTCCTCTAACGAGACGGTAGACCGCATGATCATTATGGAGTGCATGGAATCCTAATTTGGCTAGGGAAGTAGTGAGCTTCTTGTACCACTTTTGGCTTGACTGTTTCAGTCCATGAATGGTACGTCGAAGACAAATGACTTCGTTTGGATTCCCATTGGTGTAGTGTGGTGGCTGCTCCATGTAGATAGCTTCATTCTCTGAAAACTCGCCATTGAGAAAGGCAGCTGAGTAATCAAAGAGCTCTATATCCCAGTCATAGCATGTGGCAATGGATAAAATGGTTCGAAGAGATGATAATTTGGCAGTGGGTCAGAAAGTCTCGAAGTAATCAACACCTTGTACTTGGGTGAAACCGTGGGCTACAAGATGTGCTTTGTATTTGTCGGTTTCCCCATTAGCCTTGCGCTTGATCCGGAGTGCCCATTTTGATCTGACAGCATTGCATCCGATTGGTTTAGGAATAGGCCTGTTACCAAATGTGCTGGTTCTCTTCATCACTTCCATCTCAACATCCATAGCCTGTTTGAATAGCAGCCAATCCTCCCTATGCTTTGCTTCTTCAACACTTGGCTCGTCAGACATGTCTCCAATGGCTGGAAAGACATATTTGAGGGTGTCTGAGTCGTCTTCTGGCCCGATTTGGACAGCATGAGCTGTGCAACATGTTCGAGTGCCCTCAATGATGTTCTGCATGTCAATTTTGCTCAAAATGTCTCGTGGTGCAATAGGCATCGTCGTTTTAACTGTAGGACTCGATGGATGTGTGTCAGGAGGTGTAGTGAGTGGCGAATCAGGCAGAGGAGCTTGTGACATGGCTTTGGGCAGTGCAGGTGTGCCATGCTGGATGTTTTCTGCCTTCATACTGCTCCTAACTTCTGCATTCTCCCCCTCATTCAGGACTCTATAGATCCCCTAGTCCCTCCGACGCATTTCTGGGAATTTAATGCTTCGTTTGACACATATGGAGCCATTATCTGGATAGTAAATTCGATGCCCATTACTCTCTTGGTCAAATCCAAGCCAATGGCCTTCATGAGCTCATCCTTCAAGCTTTGAACCATCCTTGACATGTACCCAGACCTTGCAGCCCCATTCCTGGATGTGCCGCAAGTCAGGCTTCAATCTGTGGAACACCTTGTAGGGTGTACGACCACCAATGGCCTTTGATGACGTCCTATTCTTCAACCAGATGGCATGCTTTAATGCCTCGCCCCACAAGTTCTTTGGCAATCCTGCAGCATGAAGCATAGCTTGGATCTTCTCCAGGAGTATGCAGTTGAGTCTCTCAGCGACTCCATTGTGTTCGGGGGTGTCATGGACTGTGAAGCGACATTGAATACCCTTCTCTGCTAGGTAGTCATCGAAATTATGGCTCTTGTACTCTCCTCCACCATCTGAATGCAATATCGTTATCTTTATACCATGCAGCTTGTCCCATCTTGCCTCCAGGTCCTTAAACGACTGCAATGTCTCGTTTTTTGAGTGGAGTAGCATTGCTACAGAGTAACATGATGCATCATCTGTAAATGTGACATAGTATTTCTTGTGCTGAGGCATTGATGAGGTGGTCAGATGGTTTAGTGATCTCCGAACGTAAACTGGTGAATAGTTGTCGGATACTTCTGGAATATCGCCGTGTGAAGAACCAAAATGGAAATAGTGGTGTCTCGGCCTTGTGTCGGTATTACAGAACAACTAGTTTTGTTCGTAAGCCACTCCTCAGGTGTGTTGTTTGTTTGTGCATGAGCTTTCTGAGTACCTCCGTACTCGTGTCGATTCCACTGACAAAACACTATACGTATTCGGTACTGGACAAATCAGGCTGTCCTACTTTGACTGGCTTGTCGTCTTTGGTTGGGGACTTCTCTCTAGTCTCTGGTTGGGGACTTCTCTCTAGTCTCGTGAGAAGTTACTACAGATTCCGATGCTCTGAGTCGCCTTTGGTCTCTGTTATCTGGTCTGGTGTGTGTCGTAAAACTGGGAAACTGGATGGGAAAGAAACTGGGATATGTAAAATGTCGGTCGGTATTATGTCGGTATTAAATGAGCTCCTAATCGTCTCGGTAGGGGTCTGTGCCGATGTTTCTGTGGCTATGGCGGTGCAATAGTGGGTCTCGTCTTTATTTCTGGTCTCCTCGGCTTTATCTAGTTATGTCTCGGCTTTATCTGTGACGATTCTGTTTGCCCTAATTCCTATAAACTGTCAATCTCTGTCAAAACTATACTTTGTTTCCTTTGTCTGGTCCTATCTCTTGTCAAATAGATTCCTATAACTGGTTGGTACTATTTCCTGCGAAGCTCACAATAGAGCTGCCCTATATCTGTCAATCTGTCAATACTAAATCTGTTCAAAACCTATCCTTGCAACACTCGCAATAGAGCTGCCCTATAACTATCCAATACTATTTGTCTGCTCTTGACACCCAAATGGGTTCGCTAATGTCTTGTGAAATTGAAACTGTTAAAACTAATCTGATCTTGTGAAATTGAAGCTAATTCTTTCCTATAAAACTAAAAGAGGTGAGTACTGCACAGTTATCACTTACTAACACTGAGCAAATGCCAGTAACGAAGTAAAACAATGACGAAAGTCAAGGATTTTAGGTCGATGGATGATGGTGAAGCGTCTCAGCTTTAACTACGTCAAGCTCGGCTTTGTGGTGAACGAAATCGCTATTAAACGTGTACTATCGGTATTGTCGAAGCTGGGTGAGTTACTGAGGTAAACGAGTCGATATGTGTACGTGGGGGAACGGAATAGAGGAAGTAACTAGTGTACAGTATGAAATTACCGTGTTTATATAGTAAGATATAAATAAAATGGCATCCTTGTGGTATATCTGAAGGGCTATGCGTTAGCATATGTGTTTCTGACCTTCTGACCATACAGCAGGTCTTGTGCATTGTCTTATTCGTGTCTGCGCCTTTGATTTTCATAGTTCCGGCATTAGACTATGCCTTATTCATAGTGTTGGAGTTGAGAATACTCGTCGGAAATGACTGAGTACCGCCAAAGTATCATGTGCGTCGATGTCTCGTGGTTATACAGCAATAACCAATTAATTCCGAAGTCGCCAAAGGGTGTTCGTGCTGCAGAAATCGTCAAATTGCTGTGATGAAGCCCCTATGATCGCCGGATCAATGTTGAGAAGCTCTGCTCACGTGGCTGCGCCTGTGCGCTTCGATGCGTCAATGCCAGAGACGTCGGCAATGCGCTCTAGGTCCTATTGTGGTAATGGCGGCGCTAAATCTGCGGCTTTAGGTCAAAATTGGAGTTGTCGGGGTATTGCCGAGGTATTGGCATCGGGAAAGCGTCGGAAAAGCCCTATAAAGTATATATGGGCTTGTGTGGAATCATTGGTTTGCTGAGAGTCCGCTAAAGGGATAAATCCGCAAAATTGGAGCGTACAGAGCCCTGAGGCTCATCACCGTATTATTACATCTCTTGGAAATGTCGAAGCTACCCTGCTTGGCTCTTACTCTCATCTCTTTTGTGAGGGGGGATATCCTTTATGTGACCGGCCAAGCACAGAATGGCATTGAACCAGAGGTGCAGAAAGCTGTCATTTCTAAGGGAGACATCAGCGAGATGTTTGAATCCCTTACCGGACATCAGTGTAACACTCCCGGACAAGCTGCATTTTACAAAAGCAGCCCTCTGGGGAGCGATCTGGTCTGGCAGCACCTGTCAGGTGTTGGATTACTAAATCGTTATGGCCTCCACCCGTATGAGGGTCACTTCACCATTTGGATGGTAAAATATCTGTGTCTGCATTGTAGTCTTGTACCATCTGCGACATGTCAGGTTAGTTGTGCGATCTGTGTGATGGTGCCCTTGAAGAGGATAAGGCAATGACAGAAAAATATGTGGAAGTAGGTAAATTTATGCTCTTAGACTACATGGTGCGATGGGGGAACTGACTGTACATATGCCTTATGTTGACCCATTTTTCACTTGCTTTCCTTACATGAACATACAGCAGAAAAACCATTGAACTCTAATGTATAAATATTGAGGATTCTCCCTTTAAGTGGTCCTTCAAGTCAACCCTATCCACTGTTAGCCTCTGATCTACCTTATGTACCCTTCAAGCTGTTCCAAAAGATGAGCATTGTCGTAGCAGTGGTATGTCGGCATTCCAGGTATGTTCTTTAGCGTTTCCACAGAAAAAATGCCTTGCTCATATTTTGAACCACTCCTTCCCTTATCTGACTTTTAAGGTGCTAACTACTTTGCCTTGTGTTAAGTCTAATGCATAATAATCTATTTTACCAAAATCCTATCAAGTGGCAGTCAATGGAACACTATTTGTCAGACAATCTACATGGGTCCACATACGCAGTGTGTACACAAATTCTAAGACAATAGCCTTCTAAAAAAGACAAAAGATCTGATTAATCTTGGTACCACAGCTTCGAATACCCATGCTTTCCTGCAGCAACCAGAGTCTGTTGACACAATTGGTCAAAAGCAACAGCGAGATCAATATATGTCGCATCCTCAGCCAGACTATCAGATGTCACCAACACTTCATTGAAAGCAGCAATTAGATCAACATACATTGCATCCTCAGCCAGATGGTCAGATGTCAGCATACGGATAAGAGATGTTGTGAAGAAGCCATTGTTTTCATTATCTCCTTGAATCTCCTTCGCAAACTGATACTCATGGCATGCTGCGAGCACCACATGTGACGCATCATCATAACACCAATCCTCTTGCAAGATGGATGGGTGACCAGGGAATCACTTCAAATTCTCATCTGCGGTGTGTAGCAAGTCCGAAAAACCTGCACAGGGGAGGGGACCAAGCCTGCAAACTCCCAGTGGCTGTGAGACAGTGCAGGATGCACCACCAGAGTGACAGCAGTCGAGAATTAATGTAATATGGTTTCCCTTCACACATGAAAGTTGCGACAAGATGACATTGATCTCTTGGTCACTGATACTGGGAATGACATGGCCTTGGCCATCATGCACATTGCAATCGATGGGACAAAGCGCTTCTACAGGTTCTGTCAGTAAAGGGACTTTTAGCCCTCCTTGTGCATGACAATGCAGCTCTGAATAGCTGGAGCCATGTCCAGCAAAGTATATAACGATGTTGTCTCCTGGTACAATATTCAGGTTGGTGATGAGGCTGATGAGTGTGTCAATGATGTTATGGTGGGAAGGAATGACATCGGTATCACGCTTTGTCGGGCCAAGAAGGACCTGAAGATGGTCTTTAGGGATTCCAAGTTTGTTCCGGAAATACTCTTCCATCACTAACGCGTCCGACATGTACCTGTGTAACTCAGATGAGGCATATGCATCGATACTGATGACAACACCCCAGAAGTGTGAGTCATCCATGGCCTTCCTGGGTTACTCAGAATTTATCAGTACTGAGAAAACAGACACAACATATGGAGGTGGTATAGTGCTGACAGAAGTGTACACTCTGTGGGCTTGAAGTAGTATCTGCAAAGTTGCATGATGGTAGTGAAGTTTGTACAGGTCCCATATCATATACCAAGCCTTGACATAGGCCTCTTCTTTGTGCACCAATGCTCTAGTTTTCGTTTCCTGAAAAACCTCCACTGAGTTGATAACTCCTGTCATCCCACACCATGCTGCAAGCCTTGCTTTGTCAAGCTGTAGTGGGGATGTTTCCCTAGATAGTGTATCAATCATTGTCATTATATCTGAACCCTAGTCCAATTCTAGCCTCAGTGTACCAGATCGAGTGTGATAGAATGACATACTGCTGATCCTTCCTCCGATGTCCCAAAAGCTTGATATCAATGGTACGGATACTTGGTGCCTGGACGAGACATGTGAAAACTTGTTGGGTGAAATTCGGGGTCAATGATTATGACTAGTGTCTTGTTAAATAGATGGAGGACGAGAGGATAAAAAGTACTAACAGACCTACAAAAATTGTCCTTTCATCTGGGGCTCATCTCATAACTTCCTGCCTTGACTAATATTTATATCCCAAGCGCATTTTCATTTCCATCCCATGGCACCGTCTCGCAGAGATGAAACCTCTTGGTCTCCACATGTTCAAAATGATGGTACCTCATGGGAAGACTTTGCAACTTCATAATGATCCCTCAGGATAGCTGAACCCTCAACAATGTCACCTCCAGATATGTGATCCCTTGACAATGTCACCTTTGGATACATGATCCCTCGATGATGTCACCTCCGGTTACATGATCAGTCCCCCAGTGATGTCACCTCCAGGTACTGGAACCCTCGATGATGTCAAATCCAAATATCCGATCCCTCTGAGATGATATCACATCTGCATATATACCTGATCTCTGAATCTCAACACTGTATACATTACGTTCTGGCCACTGTTGTTTATAATACAACAGAGAATTATCCAATGCAGCCGTAATGAGAACATGACAGGTTGGTTCTGCACTTTTCAGGTTGGTCTTTCTTCACTTTCATAAAAGAAGATGTGATTTGGGTGTGATAGCAATGGGAACATCTCTGATCATCTGTAAATCCCAAATAGTCAGTCATATTTGCAAGCATCCAACATCTTTGTGAGGAGTAGTCATGGTTGTTGTAGTAAATGAGAAAACGAAACTATTAAATTACTTACTAAATTCTGACTGTTTGCCTGCTGTTGCATGACACAGTGTAAAGGACTTCTCTGCCATAATACCCTTGGCATACTCACGTAGAACATGGCATGTGTATGGACGGAATACCCTGTATTCAATTCTTAAACTCTGCTTGATGAAGCTTTCAAGGTTATGAGGACAAGCATTGTCCACAGCAATGATTATCTGAGGTGGTGCAGGATAGGATTTGGATTTCAAATATCTTGTCCTGTTAGTCTGTTAGTCACTAGGTAGACAAACTCAGAGCTTTTCCACAGTCTCCCTAATATGCCCTCTTTCTACTCATTTCCTTTGGATTCTTCCTTACTAATCATGCCAAGACATCATCGGAATGTGATAACAGAGTACTTTGAGAGTACTGGTCTTTGTCATTACTCTGTCTGAAAGCCATTGAGATTAATGTAGTGCTGCATACAAGTCAATATGGCAGGCAGAAGTTGGTTGGCAGAGTGAAGACCTCAATCATACAGCTTCCCACTTATTACAAAACTTATTATACCATACAAATACTGCACACCCAGCCCCAACTGATCAGCACCCTATTGTTCACTGGGAGAAATCGGAGATTTAGAGAGGTGCCAAGGACTCTGGCCATCATACCCAGACTTTCAGTGTTTTTGCTGGTTAATTAGGTTGAGGGATCCCCAGCCCTAAACCAATTGAATCGGGTTCCAGGACTCCCCAAAACTTATTAAACCGGTGAGATACAGGTAGTCCTGGAATGAAACCAGTATCTTTACCAGAATGGTATATTTGAGTTTACTCGGATTTAAAAGTTAATTTACAGGAGTCTAATTGGTAAGAGCGAGAATACTCTAAGTATGCTCTTCACTCACGCCTCCACAGGCGTCGTATGCTCAGCACAAAACAACCCAGACATAGCTCCCAGGGGCTTCAGCGAACTCAGACAGAGTCTCATGGATGCAGAAGACTCTCAGGATCTTCCACCGTGAGTCTCGCTAAGTTTCAAACATCAACTTAGTATGTCTGACGCAGAGCAAAGAGCATAAATGGACCTGGAGGAGAAGCTGAGTGCCCAGCATGCTAGCTGAGCCCTCAGGTACATTATGCTGACCATGTCTGCGGTTATAGGAATGACTAACGTGCTGTCGAACTCCAGAGCACTTGTCATCGGGTAGCATTCGCACACCCACCCACACATCTATACTTTCACAGACTATTTGAACGGATGCAACAGACATGTTGTTACCTTCATGGACTATTCATATGGACACAATGGACGCATCATTATTACTTTACGGACACTTAAGTTACATGGACAATGGTTTCTGCATAGTTGATATATTACTTGTATGTCATATCTAGTTTGTATCCTGCCCAGCACTCATGCATGTGGCGAGGCGTCCCTTGCAACAGAGATGCCCCTCTTCTCATGGGGGGGGGAGCAGTTCCCAGGTAATCACTGATTGACTACAAGAGTTCAGATGCCAATTAGATCTAATATTTCCTCTATCGGAGTGACTCCTGTGTACTAAGATAAGATAACCGGCTTGCTTTCCTTTTGGCCTTATGTGACATTTTGTGGCCTAATATTGTCTTAAAATTGAAATGCACAATGTCTGTTGGAAGTGCTGGTCATGGTCACTGTCCTCTGCCCTGGTGCTACCAGAAATATTTCCCATTCTATTGAAAGTTTTGTTCTCATGGTACTTTGACAAAAAGTTTCACACAAACTGTGCCTAAATCTAGCTGCTCTGGTTTTTTTGTTCTCTGCTTCACCCAAAGGAAAACATTTATTTATAGAACCTTGCTTATCAGGTCCAAGTGGCAGATTATACCAGTTGTTCGACAAGTTGCTACTTCTAAGAGAATCTCACTGTATAAGTGGATATTTTTACTATCTCAACAGTAAGATGACGCTCATTCATGACTGCCAAAATGATTTGGTATGTACCACAGGCTTACTATCTGAGAGTTGACAATGGGATAAGCATCTTGTAAGACTTAATAGCAGGGGCTTCTTTTGAAGGATGCAACATCTCCACTTTTTGTCAGAATCGCCCCTTTGCTACCTACAGGGTACTCACACTCTCTAAATCGAGATCATCGGCCTCTATCTGTCAGATGCATCTCCCTCATCATTTGCTGAAGGGCAATATACCGGAATAACTACAGCACATGGGAATATCCAAATCGCCCCTCCTGGCAGAAAGGAAGAAATCAAACACCCTAAACCCTTGATGTCAACAGCAGTCTGTCAGCAGAGCAAGCCAACTTAGCATGGAACTCGAGTATGGATCATATCTGTAGTATGAACACTTGGTAGTCGCGTTGCAGCTCAAACAACATCTAGCATAGTCTGTAGTTAGTCTAGGACACTCGAAGAATGAACCAGAATATTTATGAAGAGTATAAAAGAACTGTATTCATACTATAGTTAATATAAGTTTCCTATCTACCAATTATTGCTGCTAACAGGTTATGGGCCCCAGCCATAACTAAATAACAACAATAAGACACTCACCTCACATTGCTCTATCACCAATCTATCATGTCCTACAATACCTTTTCATCCATGGCGAAACTCGGTGAGTACTTTGCAAAACTCCCTGCATGCAAGGCAGATGGCATGAATTGGATCTTCTTTCGTGACTGGTTCCTTTTTGCCATTGATACAGCAGGTCTGAGTGATCATTTTGACGATGTCATGACGATTCCAGGACCGATGGAACCAGTGGAAGTGGATCCCAAGCATCCCACAGTCAAAGAAATGAAGAAAAGGGAGGAATATGACAAGAAGCATCAGATTTAGAAGTCCGAGCAGGCCGTAATCAAGCAGGGGATTGCGTCAGTCATTCCAGATTCGTTATTCTTGAAGGTGAAAGGCGAGACCACGGCGAAAGCGATGTGGACAAAGGTGAAGTCAGAGTATGAGAAGAAATCCAAGATGGTAACAGTTGATCTGCGTCGAAAGCTCCAGGATGAGCGATGCGCAGAAGGAGGTGATGTAAAGACACACCTAACGAAGCTACAGTCCTTACGAGAGGACCTTATTGCGATGGGAGCAGACCCAGGTGATGATAATTTCATCGCAATAGTCCTAGGATCACTCCCTACCTCATTTGAAACATATCTCTCTGCGCTTACAGGCGCTTCGGCACTTCTAGGCAAGGCTCTCGATCCCGACATGGTGCTACAGGGCATCAGTGATGAGGCAGACCGGCGGAAGGTCAGGTCAGCAGAAAAAGGTGAGAGGGAAGCCACATTCTACAGTGGGAATGGTGGAAAGAGGCCGAAGAAATCCATGGAGTGTTACAACTGCCATAGGAAGGGACACATGGCGAGAGATTGTTGGGCGAAGGGAGGAGGGAAAGAAGGTCAAGGCCCAAAGAAGGGCCACAGACAAGCGAACATGGCAAAAGCGGACAAGGAGTTTGATGCCGCATGGTTTGCTGAAGAAGAAGAAGCCGAAGAAGACTTCTTGGACCTGCCACAGCCCCAGAATGTCAGCGACAGCGAAGACGAGGATAGCAACGAGATAACTGATGTATCAGACATCAGTATACCAGAGCTCGTTGGAGAAATAACCTCACTTACATCTGGAGATCTTGCAGCAGCCGTTTCCGACACAGAGCGCGAGTATGAAGTTGATATCTTTGACTCCGGTGCTACACAGCATATGACTCCGTCACATCATCGATTAATGAACTATAAGGCTATTGAGCCTCGAGGAATAATGGCGGCAGACAAGAAGAAGTTCGAAGCAATAGGGAAAGGTGACATGTGTATCACTGTTCCTAATGGGAAGAAGAAGACGATCAAAGTTCTCATCAAGGATGTACTCCACGCACCTAATCTTGGAGTTACACTCCTTTCTGTTGGTCGCATCACCCAAGCAGGCTATTCCCTTGATTTTAAAGAGGACGAGTGCCGCATTTTTGACAAGAAGCATCACCAGATTGGGACAATACCGCACGTTAATGGATTGTACAGACTCCACACACCAATAACTCATGCAGAAACCTATTACATCGACAATAGGCCACGAATCGTGACACCTGACGAGTTGCATCGCCTTATGGGTCATCTTCCAATTGATGCGGCAAAGAAGCTGATCAAGGATCAGTTAGTAGATGGTCTAGAACTCGATGAAGGAAGCCCCACCTCTCAGGATCAATGCCCGTCGTGTCTACATGGTAGAATGACAAGGAAAGCCGTCTTGAAGTCTAGGGAGAATGACGCATCAGGGGGAGTAGGTGATCAAGTTCACAGTGATGTATGGGGACCGGCAACCATTGAAACGCCTCAGCACAAGAAATACTACATCACGTTTACAGATGATGCGTCACGTTACTCTGTAGCAATGCTACTCCACTCGAAAAACGAGACGTTGCAGTCGTTTAAGGACCTGGAGGCGAGATGGGACAAGCTGCATGGTATAAAGATAAAGATATTGCATTCGGACGGTGGAGGAGAGTACAAGAGCCATAATTTCGATGACTACCTAGCCGAGAAGGGTATTCAACATCGTTTCACAGTCCATGACACCCCCAAACACAATGGAGTCGCTGAGAGACTCAACCGCATACTCCTGGAGAAGATCCGAGCTATGCTTCATGCTGCAGGATTGCCGAAGAACTTGTGGGGCGAGGCATTAAAGCATGCCATCTGGTTGAAGAATAGGACATCGTCGAAGGCCATTGGTGGTCGTACACCTTATGAGGTGTTCCATGGATCGAAGCCTGACTTGCGGCACATCCAGGAATGGGGCTGCAAGGTCTGGGTACATGTTGAGGACGGTTTGAAGCTTGAAGGAAGAGCTCGTGAAGGCCATTGGCTTGGATTTGACCAAGAGAGTAATGGGCATCGAATTTACTATCCAGATAATGGCTCCATACGTGTCGAACGAAGCATTAAATTCCCAGAAATGCGTCGGAAGGACCAGGGGATCTATAGAGTGCTGAATGAGGGGGAGAATGCAGAAATTAGGAGCAGTACAAAGGCAGAAAACATCCAGCATGGCGCACCTGCACTGCCCAAAGCCATGTCACAAGCTCCTCTGCCTGATTCACCACTCACTACACCTCCTGACACACGTCCATCGAGTCCTACAGTCAAAACGACGACGCCTATTGCACCACGAGACATTTCGAGCAAAATCGACGTGCAGAACATCATTGAGGGCACTCGAACACGTCGCACAGCTCATGTTGTCCAAATCGGGCCAGAAGACAACTCAGACACCCTCGAATATGCCTTTCCAGCCATTGGAGACATGTCTGACGAGCCAAGTGTTGAAGAAGCGAAGCATAGGGAGGATTGGCTGCTATTCAAACAGGCCGTGGATGTTGAGATGGAAGCGATGGAGAAATCCGGCACGTTTGGAAATGGACCTGTGCCAAGACCGATTGGGAAGAATGTTGTCAGACCAAAATGGGCACTTCGGATCAAGCACAAGGCTAATGGGGAAATCGACAAATACAAGGCACATCTTGTAGCCCACGGTTTCACCCAAGTACAAGGTGTTGAATTGTTCGGACTGATTTCTATTCCATTTACCATCTACAGTGATAACCAGGACAAGATACAAGAAGGGACGCTCGAAATCATCTATTGCCCAACTTCCGAAATGACAGCCGACGTTTTGACCAAGGCACTAGCTGCATTCAAGTTCAAGCCTCTCGTTGACGCTCTTGGAATGATTTCGGCTTGAGGGGGAGTGTTGGCGGAGCAAGCCGACTTAGCACGGAACTCGAGTACAGATCATATCCGTAGTATGAACACTTTGTAGTCGCGTCGCAGCTCGAACAACATCTAGCATAGTCTGTAGTTAGTCTAGGACACTCGAAGAACGAACCAGAACATTTACGAAGAGTATAAAAACATTGTATTCGTACTACATAATATACAAGCTTTCTATCTACCAATTATTGCTGCTAACAGCTCTTTCTTCTTTTCTGTCGAAGGTCGGAGCGCAGGATTGACGCTGACACACATGAAGACGGTCAGACGAATTGTTATCTAGCGCTACCTTGGAAGGCCTGTGTTGCAATGTCTAAAGGTAGTTTATCTAGATGAGCTTCCTGGTCGATGTAGTGGAGAAGGAGAGGAAAAGCACTTAATATTGGGGAAATGAATATCTAGATAATGCTTGCAGCGCATCTCGCATATAATGCAGAGCACACGAGGCCTTTAAAGTTAGCCTCGGACCCATGAGAGGGATGTAGGACCACGATTGAGTCAGTTCATGGTCTTTTTGACTGACGTTACGGTAATACGTCTCCACTGAATAAAGATCAGTATCACTTAAACTATAAATGTCAGCTCTATCCCGCAGCACAAAGGACGCTAGAAGCGCTGGCATTCAGAATGACCACCGACATGAACTCTGATCCATGGCATATACGTGATGGACGGACCTCCGTGAATGACTAGGAATAGGGCGAGGCTCGTATTTAGCATGGAGAACATTGCGCTAGCATAGAAAATTAGTCTCCCGAACATCGAAAAGCAATCCTAGCCGGCGCTCAAACCTCGAGCGATTTCTTACCATTTCTACTTTGGTGTCAAGTATAGTCAGGCACTGGCATATCCCGTCCCGAGTCCGTGGAAGCCAAGCAGGTACGACTCGGAAACGGCACAGCTATTCAATGAAATTTGATCGAGAATGGTCATCTCAGATCGATGGTCGATGCTGATCGTGGTCGATCGAAGTGAAATTTTTCTTATCTAGTTACACCCGCAAATCCTCCGATTCGCACTGAAGCAGTGATACCTAAAGGGGATTTGTATTGTGATTAGATAAACTTGGCGGCTATACCTGTCCCGCCAAGGCAATTTCTTGAACAGAAACATCAAAAAGTTGCGATTGCATGAACTAATGTACAATGGTGGAAGACGAATACAAGTACAATAATTGATTGAAGAGTAACATATAATAAAAGTTAACTGTCGTGCCAGATATCCGCAGCATTGTTTTCCTCGCCATCCGAAGTATCGTCATCCCCTTCTACGACGATGGCCTGGTCACTGCAGATCTTGCCGGGCTCGTATTCCGTTTCCACAACGTCTGGAATGACACCAACACCGGGTACGTCGACCCAATCATAGCATGTACGTCCCAAATTCCAGAAGGGTTTCATTCGCCTGAGGAGCACGAGAGTATCCTCATGGTTGTATGGGTGTTCGTGTAGCATTCCTTTCGATGCCAGCATTGCAGAATACATAGCTTTCTGGTGGGGCAAGACAACCTTGTATACAGTATTGGAACAACCAGAGATAATTATCGAATATCGAGGATGATCTTTTCTGGGCTTATTGCTCTGCCTTGTAGCCCGTTGGGAACCATCCTTTGTCGTGATCTTCGACGGCGTCTGTGTCGGTTCAGGAACCCGATCTGAGCAGGGAGGAGTCGTGGGACGTCCTGGGGAT
This sequence comes from Armillaria sp. CMW 4456, assembly GCA_028551335.1. Taxonomy (NCBI): domain Eukaryota; kingdom Fungi; phylum Basidiomycota; class Agaricomycetes; order Agaricales; family Physalacriaceae; genus Armillaria; species Armillaria sp. CMW 4456. Next base: position 18,852 of record JANDKJ010000158.1, read on the forward strand.
AGAGAAGTTTGCTGTTTGACACGTCGACTTCCAGGCTTCTTGATAATACCAAGTTCCATTAGGATCGCAATATACGGAACATCAACATCCGTGTCCTCATCAACCCAAAATTTCAGCGATTCCGCACTGATAGTATAATTCTTCCTCTCCGCATTCTCCTTATCCTTGACCGAAATCATTATACAAGATCGGCGAAATTTGTCGAGAGTCAATTTGTCAACATTGAACTTCGGTCGAGTGGCCATATCTGTGGGAACAATGAGAACGGGGATGAGGATATCGATCACTGGGTGCCCGGAGCAGCACTGGAACGCCATCCCCCGAATGAAAGCAGCGAGCGAAGAGGCGGAGTTGATCGCATCAGAGCTTCCGGCACGTCCGAAATGTGTGAAGTGTACGTAGGCATGCTCAAACGCCTCCAAAAAAGTTTTCCCCTCAAATCGATTGTCTGGTGTGCTCTGAATGATCTGTTCCATGTATTTGGGCGGCAGAAGAGCAGTCAAGAAGTCTAGCAGAGGAATAGGACGGCTATAGGCAGCGTGACCGCCGTCATAAAATATTTGGGGTGTCGTAAATGACCCATTGGACATCAGAGCATGTATTGCCGTATCCCACGCCAAAGTAAGTAACAAACGGGCAACAAGTTCGCCCCTTTGACCCTTATCGATAAGATCATTCTGGAGAAGATAGGAGATGACTTTTGCCATGTTTACCCCCTCTTCGCAAATCGACGCAGCAGCCGCTTCAGCGAGGATAGGCTCCGATGGATGACCGGATCTCATGTATTCCCTATGAGAAGGAACTGAGAATGCAATCCGCATGTGTCCTGTCACCATCTTCTCTTGAAGACGACGGGCCTTTTCTCGACGAGGAGCGAATTCAATCATAACTCGAATTCCCACAAGAGCTATTTTGACGACCGTCTTGAGTTTGTCCTTGTCCTCGTCTGTGTCAGGCGATTCTCTACCATGTGCAGGAGGGTTAGAAGTTTGTATTTTGGCTCGATGAGTCAATTTTGATTGAGCCAGTAGCATGAGATCCCCTGGTTTCGTCCCTGCCTCGACCATGGTATGCCATCTAAAAGGATTGTTAGCAAAAGGATTGTTAAATGAAACGCGGAAAACTTACAATGGCCTACCAAAAACGGCAAGGTGTTTGATGCTTCGTAACGTTTCGAAAGTGGTTCTTTTGTGCAGCACCCGTGGCCCGATGTCGAAAGGGAGGATCGTGAATGGTGCAGGTAATATTGTACTCGGAGCCACTGCTCGAGATGAACGATATTCGTGCTTAGGGGGGCTGAGGACGCTAAGTGCCCCTGTTGTCGACATCAAGATCACGAAATGATTCTCATCCCTTATGTCGGCCAGGGCCGAGCACAACGTGTCGAGATTTGTGAAATCTGAAGTTGTAGGCGCTAAGGTATGCGCTTCGTCGAAATATATCAGGATCTTCAAAACTTCTTGCGAATTCACTGAAGTGCGCAACTCGTCAAAACTCTCATCGGTTTTGGCTACGGCCACGGTCTGAGTTATAGCTGCATCATGTTCATACTATCGAGACATCAGCATTGTGGACGAGATCAAAACCAATAGCTCTCACCAGCTCAGCCCGTTGGACGATCTGGTTGTATAATGTCTCGCGCACATTCTCGCTCGATAGATGCTCTCTCCACTCCTCGGCTCGTGAGGCTGAACTAGATGCATCGATCTTTAGGCTAGAAAACTCCTTGTTTACGAGTTCGAACATAGCTCGTAGGAAGTTGTGATATCGCCTGCGAAGGTTATTTGATTTAACGGAAATCAAATATTCGCGTACACTGGTATCTGGGTACGGATAAGCTGCAGAACGGTCAGATCCGACAAGTGGAAAGAAGGAAAAGACAGACGGGCGCCTGCAACAGTATTTGATGCGCTCCTGATATTAATTGGAATAGTGAATATCATCGCTGCCAGTTCATGTAACGTCCGCGATTTACCCGTCCCCGAGCTTTGGATCATAGCACCAATGTAACTGTGATCACGTGGGGTGGGACGAATGTTGATGTGCGAGGTGATATCTGCGAGGAGTCTCTGAGGACAGTCACCGATGTAAGGAGTTTTCCACGATAATTCAGCTGCTCTGGCCAACGAGGAATGCGTCCCACCTACGAGAGTGAGAAGAGCGACCGTAAAGTATAGATGTCCGGTACATACCAAACCCAGGAGGATCATGAGAAGTAGTGTTGGGTAATCGGAGGGCCTCTGTAGCTCATATAAGTTTCTGGGTGCGACGTAAGACAAGTGGCACTGGTACGCACGAAGCCTGAAAAGATTGCTGATGGCTTCATCTGTCGCCGGCTTATGCTGTTTAACTGCTTGCCATGCAGCCCGGACAAAGTCGAACACTTCGGTATGAGACTTTAAGAGTTTTATACACTCTGGGAGTGCGCAGTATTGTTTATCGATTTCCGAATGTGGGAGATTTGCTGCGCCAAATACCATGAAGGAGAGGAACACAGCAAAACGCGCAGGGGGGTCCGACGGGGCAATCTTCAGTGATTCCGGAGAGGTGGTTTCTATATACGTGATAGTGTCGGCAACAATGCCCTCCACCTCTTTGGCACTGAGTACCTCACGGAGGAGGATAAGCGCGGTACGTTTAGCCGGGGGGGTATCGGTGGTACCAGTGTCACTGACGGATCGAGAATGTTTGACGTGAGATCGTTCGTCCATGATTGAAAAGCTGATGAAGAAAAAAGCAGGCAGACAATTATCTGATCGTCGGATGAGAAAAGCAAGTTTAAGTTAGACGGTAACAACAATCATCCAGCACAGCCACCGAAGCCCGTAACTGTAGGGGGACTCGGGATCAGAATCCGGCACCCAGGGTTAGGTAGATCCGCTCCGCGATTGGACAGGGTGTTCAAAATTTCAACTCTCTAACGTTACCTATTGCATCATACTCATACCATCTCACTGAGCCGTTTGTCTAGGGAACATGGCTACAACTCTGGACCTCAAAAACACCTGCGCCACTTTCCGTTCTAATGGGAACTCGCTATCGGAAACGAGATTAACGTGACGAAGGCCGCCCATGTGCGGGCGCAGCAGCATCGCATCAAGAGCGTTCCATTCCGCCAATTGCTTATCTATATCTTAGTGTTCGGTACCCCACTGAGTGTCACCGCATCTATGTTGTTCGGTCCTGCATTCTTAAAGAGTTGGGTGCACCAGCACACCAAATTACAGAGAACGCCTGCTCGATTAGAAAACGTGTCCTCCAAGGTTATCTGGAAATAACGCAGCTGACCGATTGCGAGGGGGACGAAAGTGGGAGCGGTCGCGTACACTGTGATCAAGAAAGAATTGAATTGGAGATCAAGATGTCGAGGAGCAAACGGACATATCCTGAGCATCTTCGATTCTTATTTCGAACGTATCCAACGAACTGAAGGCAGCCGCGTTTAGTACGTTGTTGCATGCTGCGAACTCCCCTACGTCTACAACATAATAGCAAAATCTTTTGAGACCGGAGATGTCCATATGTCCATACACGAACGAGGATTATTTGCTAAAAACACGAAATCTTCCATTTCCTCGGCAGTGAGGTTGACATTGAGGGTCCCAATGGTACATCTGGGGCGTCGAACTGTGGGACCGTTCCGACGACGAGCTGATCTTGAGCGCGGATCAAAGGTGACATGATACAGTCTAACGTCGCCGGCACGGCAGCCTGTCAGCATCCCAAAAAGCGCGTCCCAGCCAGGCAATTTAACCAGTCCGCATATGAGAATCCCTTCAAGATGAGGATGCTGGAAAAGCCGACGAAAGGGCTCTTGCAAGATAGAGATGTTGCTCCATCAAGTCTCCAAAGCATTGAATATGACCTCGGTTTTTATCAGATTGACGGGCTGAGGGAGGATCACGGATAATTGCAGCTTTGACTTGACCATCCATTTCCAACCCCCCCCCCTGCCATCAGCCAGTTTCAAGACTCGAAAGTACCCAGCGAGATGAGGAGGTAATGTGAGGACGCGGCGGAAATTATCGCAATTCGTTCTGTCCAACTCTATTGGGTAGTTGACTTCGACATGGAAAAAGAGATGATTCTGAGCAGGGGCGCGCCATGCTCGATAGACCAAGGCGTAAGCTTGCAATCATCTGCATGGTTACAGGCTAGTAATCTTAGATCTTGAGAGAAAAAAGGTTGGCATGGCGACGTAAGACTAAGAGAAGGGAGCTGAAAGCGTTCTCGATACTACAACCGAAGAACTGTACAACACACATACATGGCTTGTTTTCCGGAGCTGATTTGTGCATCCATGCATATGGACTATGGACGCCATGGTAATCGTAGTAGCATGGAAACTGTTAGAATACCGTGCTTCAGCTAGCTTCACATGACGGAAAGTATTTATCGTCATGCATAAATGGGCAGAAACAGTCTTTAGTCAGGACGGATGCCGAATTTCGGAGCGCAGGATCGACGCTGACATACATGAAGACGGTCAGACGAATTATGATCTAACGCTACCTTGGAAAAGCTATGTTGCCATGTCAAAAGGTAGCTTACCTAGATGAGCTTCCAAGTCAATGTCGTGGAGAAGGAGAGGAAAAGCACTTAATATTGGGAAATAGCTATCTAGATAATGCTTGCAGCGCATCCCGCATATAGTGCAGAGAGCACGAGGCCTTTAAGATTTGTCCTCGGGCCCATGAGAGGGATGTAGGACTACGATTGAATCAGTTCATGGTCTTTTTGACTGACGTTACGGTAATGCGTCTCTACGGAATAAAGATCAGTGTCGCTTAAATTATAAACATCAGCTGTACACTCACGGTAAGAAACTGATTTTCACCAGCGTGAAGAGTACATCCATCACGGCTAGTAACTAGTATTGGATCAGCAGAAGGATCTCACAGAACAAGATTCTTCACCTCAGAATACAGCCACAATTCCTTCCAGCGTTAAACCACGAAAAGCGGATATTATTTGCATCTGACGTCAGTCTGATCCCGCAGCACAAAAGACGCTAGAAGCGCGCTGGCATTCAGAATGGCCACCGACATGAACTCTGATCTATGACATATACGTGATCGCCGGAACTCCGTGAATGATTGGGAATAGGGCGAGGCTCGAATTTAGCATGGAGAACATTGCGCTAGCATAGAAAATTAGTCTCCCGAACATCGAAAAGCAATCCTAGCTGGCGCTCAAACCTCGAGCGATTTCTTACTATTTCTACCGGGCGAATGTGGCTGAAATAGTGTAACTTTGCCTCTAGAACGTTTATTCGAGCCTATTATCAGAAGCATGAGAGAAGGAGGGTGGGGGGGGCTAACATCGGCTGTTGAAACTGACCATATGAGTTTTCCATTCCTGTCGTCCCTACTTGTCAGAAACCTGAAAATACCAAATGGCGCAATAAATCTAATAAATACAGCTCGAGTTAAAAATCTAATTTTTAAATATTAGCTTCAATTTCGCTGGCTTGTCCATATAGGTCGCTTAAGAACTGCCGCCTTTCTTCTTGGTGCGACTGGGCTATTGTCGAGACACAAGCCAAGGCTCGGTGATTATGGTCAAGGCTTTTCAGCTTCATCTAAGAAGGTTCCAGTGAATCAATAAGAAGCACGGGAAATAATAAGCTGGCTCATCTGTGCGAAGGGGGACAGTACTTTCACGAAGACCAGAACTCGGTCAAGCTAGGGTACGTTCAACATTGCAGCCAAAGTTTAACGTTATCCGGCCGTTTCCGGAGGTTGTTCGTCCATGATTAGTGCCAGTCGGACCGTCGGAATGATGCATCACTAGTCCGACTTTTTACCTGATTTTACCTTCAATGCGTTAATGTTAATCCGAAGCTAAGCATGCTCTGCATGTACACGTATCCCCCTCCATGCCAGTGTCTTTATCGAAAGCCTCTACTATTCGGCTTCGTTGGCACTTCGTCAAACTATAACCTAGTTATTATTGGCGCAGTCTTCAGAGAAATTCTATGGAGCGCCCACGGGGCAGAATCAACCGCTGTGGAGACGGCTTGTAATCCCCATTTATCATCGTATTGAGGCCGTCCGTCCTCTACACATATATATCGTCTAATGTTCTTCGCAGTCGGTGGACATCCACTGAACTCCGACTGGGAGAGATGTCCTATAACGTCCATCAACATTTAACCCACGGAATTCTTGAAGAACAATATAACTATCTCGTTTCGTATTCGAAAGCGAGGATTCTATATTAGCGATCATTCGTCTGGGGGAACGCAGTATAGCATCAACTATGCAAGTATATTGTTGGCGCTATTGTCATAGCGGAGCGAAGATGTTGGGGTGGAACCGCTAAGTCTTCCTTTTGCCGATTGTGAAAGCAAGTAATCATCTTCTGCGTGGTGCCTTGCATTTTACGTTGCGGCTTCGTCATACAACCGGATAGTTCAACTTCCCAAGTCGCAGATTGTTTTGTCAGCATTGCGCTATGGTGAGGCTAACATCAAAAGCGATATTTTCGAAGGCAGATGAGGTACAGCTGCCGAAACGACACAAGGGTGCCGTTAGGCATTACAGCGTCGCGTCAACCCCCATTCAACTCAGGTAGTCTTGAGTTGGCAACAAGGGTGAAAGCCTGTGAAGGTTTACGAGAGGTAATATAAAGTTGATTTACCACACAAGGTACCCGTCCCTAATTGTGGTGGGAAATCTCTCCATGTTCAGCGGTGTAATCGGATCCATTTACAGGGCAGCTCCCGCTCGCATTGATGAGCTGAAATCCAACCCCGTACGACTAATGATGTCAGAACTTCCCGAAATTCGTAGATAGTTTTAGAAAAATGCTTTGTATGTTTTGTAGCTTCGTGACTCGTTTCGGTAGGTGAATAATCGGCGAAGAAATGATAAGAGCACAAACATCATCGTGGTATGATTAGGTCCCCGTCCACCAGGGTGGGCAAAAGAACGTTCTAATATCAGAGCTCCATCAGAAGTGTAGTCGTGACTCCATGTGTGTACTGGTAGGCGCTCAGTCTCCCAAAACCATCTAGCATTTGGTTAGGGGAGGGGGAATAGAGACTCACCAGAACCTACGCAGGCCAGGAAGCATAGGGAGAACCGGGAGCATTCAGAATTCTTTCGAGGCTATTCATAAGGGTCCCGGAAGTTTATACTCAGGTTACGAGCACCGTGAGTACCTATAAAGCCGGCTTGCCAGGCTAGACCGGAAGTACACGAAAACGGACGACCACGGGGATGATTATCTAATTCCATTCGGGTCCAAGGCCTCGTGGGAAACTTTCTCGGCCCAAAACTCCCGAATCCTTGCTTCGTAGCGAACCACCACTGCATCTTCCCGCATACAGCGAGCACAGCGTTCAGAACAACCCGATTCTACCTTTTTTTTTGTAGCGAGCTCGTCGGTACAGGTTACCGCAAGCGTACTGTTTTCCGTATGTTTCATCATCTACGACGGTTTACGCGCTGATTCTCTCACGTAGTGTCACCGTCGTCTCCGTATCCTTGCATCTTTTTCTGCGATTTTTCTTCTCTCCAAGCAATTGCGTTCTCCTAGGTCCCCACTCTAGTGTCCCATATACCCTCATCACCGTATGTCATTCTTCATCTCTAACATTCTTCTATGATAATTGACAACATCAGGCACCAATTTTTCCTTTTCCTGTCATATCACATCTGTATCAGCCTCAACAAGATATCAGGCACCCTCCTTCCGAGCAGTGATCCCATCTTTCATACACCGACTTTCATCTGTCATCTCCTCGTAAGGATCACCTTGCCTTTAGATATAGCCCTTTCTCACCCTGTCGTCATAACAGTTACAATGACTTCCTTGGGCCTTGTCTTGCTCGGCGCCGCACAGCGAGAAAAACAGCACTGGCCTTCGGCTCTCCAACCGATTGAATGCCTCGTAACTGGTACGACGCCACACCCCGAATTTCCGCCGGAAATATGGATACTTGTCATCCGATTTGCGACGTGCTCGTACCCTGATCCCCTCGACACTTCATGTCCTGTTTCATTTTTGGATTCCCCTCATGTCACTCAGTTCCGACTGGCTGCATACTACGCGACAATCCAACAAAAACTAACACTCTGCCGGGTCAGTAAGCAGTGGAATGAGTGGACGAGAGAGTTTCTGTACGAGTTCATCTGGGTTGATCGTGCCCGCCATGCCCGACTCCTCGCTCGTACATTGGAAACCCCGGAGAGCAAGGGCCACGGTCGTTGGATCAGGAGACTTCACGTCGAAACCAAGGCATTGGACAAGTGCGACCCATCGCATCTGCGTACTATCCTCGACGCCTCTCCTGATCTTGCCATCTACTCTGACCATCGATCCATTCGTCTAACTCTCTTTTGCGTCGACACTCCTCTGGAGGAGACCTGCACGCCCGATGACCTCTTTCAATCATTGCCAACCAACCTCCGTCGCCTATCATGGACCTCTTACGCAGCATCACCGACTCCCACCATGCCCCTCTTCTCCGTTTTACACAATCTCACTTTCCTTGAGTTGCACTTCCATTCTCCTATGCGTTCCTCGTCTATAACGCAGCCGCCTCCCGTGTCTCCTACCCAGATGTTCTATCTTCCCCAACTACAGACGCTAAAGACCTCCTTCTGCTCGAACACTTTCGAGCTTCTTTCCACCTGGACGCTTCCGTCGCTCTGCAATCTTTCATTAGTCTCACCTGACTTCAGTTACTTCTCCCCCGGCTTCCTTGCCTTCTTCTCCGCCCACGGCGCCAAGATTAAGCAGCTTGAGCTTGGCCATTCGCAGTCTAACATTCTTGAAGAGCACTACATTACTCCCACCTGGCCAGTCAGAGGACGGCCAAGTCTCGCATCCCTCCTCCCGAACATGACTGAATTCATTTGCTCCGCTGATGTCGAGTGGAATTGGGAGAGCCCGGACTGGATTGGGCTACTTGCGCTCCTTCCGTCTCACCCACGGCTGCAGCTTATCGGAGTCCGTGACGTCGGAAGAGGACATTGGCTGCTGATTGAGCAGTTGCGGAGCATACTGAAGCGCGATGCATATCCCTCACTGCGATATATCAGGGACATGGGACCGGGGTTGTTGAAGGTGCGGAAAGGGCTTGAACCTGATGTTGACATAAAGTTGTTCTGGCGAGCAGCCTGGGGAAGCTGTGGAGGTCGAGGTGTATGGTTGGAAGACGTCGAAGGTATCAATGTTGTTGCGAATGATTGGAAGAGGTTGGGTTTGTATGACCTACCACCAGAAACTGTTTAGTCACTCATGTACGTTCTTTATTTTCGTTGTCGTTATCGTGTTTTCTTTGTTGTTATCGTGTTTTTTAGTGCGTCCCTCTATTTATTTGCGGACATTTTTTTGTATACAACCTTCGTTTTCATTTGCAACAACTTCACTGTATATACCAACGCAGGAATATGGACATTTTGTGTATGTATTTCGGTAGTGTCACCCTGCTCACCGCAGCACCACCAAAACGTTATCGTTATTTTCAGGCAACATTCTATGGACTTGGCTTTGCCTTGCCTGTAATAGCTCGTTAAAGAGAATCCTTACGATCTTATATTACCATAAGATTCATATCCGCTAATCCTTGAATCAAATAGCCTTGTTTTGAATGTAAAAGTTCAGATAGCACTTCCCTCTAGGTTCGTTGATTCGATTGCAACTGCGTGTGTACCATTCGTATAGACAATAGGTATGACAAATGTACGAAGTCTAGACCGACGAACACGAAATCTGACGGTTTACCTAGCAGATACGGTACTTAATGCATTAGCATTAAGTTTAATCTGGAATAATGCTTCAGACAGCGAGTTCATTATTTTCATTAAATAAGAATAGTGCCGTGCTTTTTTCCTGCAATAGATTTCAACGCACTCCCCTTCACAACATCATCCATTTTGACCGCCGATACTTTCTCGAATCTCTCGTCTGACAGTCTTCGCCCCACTACCCACTGCACTTACTGACAAGACAAGGAATAAAATGGATTTCCCGGATCCTACCAGTGTGTACAGGTCATCAGATATAGCGTCGCAATAATGTTGAATACATTCGGGACCCCTTGCGAATCTTTCACAAGCAACTCCCCATGTCTATCAGTTCCCAGCGTACCCTCGACATCCAGACCCCTCACAAACCCTTCTTCAATACACAAGGCATCACATCGATCAACACCAGTCTTCCTATCTCTCTCTACCCGCGTAAAATAGTAATCATCGATCAGCAAGTAATCTCCGGGGAGTGGCTTCGTCATGAGCTGGACCCTCGACAGTCGCCATTTAACACCTGCATTTCTTGATTCAGGATACAGAAAGAACACAGCTCCCCGCGTGGTGTCATCCGTCGTATCCATCAACGCTGCCCACGACCCTTCAATGGAGTGGCTTTTGTAGTACGCTGGTATCGCCAGCGATCCGAGCAGCTGGCACAATGCGATTGCTGTGGAGATCCCAGACTCGCCATGGGTATATCCACGGGTCCACTATACGGCTTCCATGCAGTGCCGTCATTCGCATCTCTCGGTCCTTTTCTTCACATTCGCGTAGCCTGCCTGGTATCTGACTCCAATCTTCAGTGTACCACGCCGTTCGCAGAGAACCGTGGGCAGTACCAAAGTTACACTTCTTTGCAATGTAATCTTCTAGATGGGAGTACAGAGATGCGTTGTCCAAGGTGTGCGATGTACCGAGGTGGTGTCAAGTCGTTCCAAGAGGCCATCAAGGCCGAAGGTAGTACAGGGAGTATCAGCCAAAGAAAGTGTGATTACGGGCTTTCTACCGTTGTAAATGCGTTGCAAGGGAACAGCGATTTCCTGTCCGTCCGTGGGACAGGCAGAGACCGAGTCAGTGGTGAGCATCAGAATACGACGGTTCGTCGAAGGTCAAGATTGACTGCAGGAAGTGGTGTCGGTCAAAAACGGAAATGGACCTTTCCGACTCCAGCGCGGTCTCCGAGGTCAAAGAGGAGGGCATCAATCGAGATCATCGACCTTGGTCTTCCGAATGGTAAAAGACATGAAGAACCTCGAAGATCCTGACACCCAAGAAATCAAATGACATCATTCGAGGAAGGCACAGCATAGCGATAGCATAATGCTACGCGTATGGACAGGTAGCCGGAGGACTTGCAACGGAGACAATGAGGCGATTTTACGAGGCACTGATCACAGAGGCAGATGGTTCTGACAAGGAAGGCACATGACGCACGCCAGGACCTGATTGAATGAGGCGGATCCGTGCTGGGCCTCTTCTTCACGGATGGGTGCTCTCCACCTGCCATCCTAGACACGAATCCGTCCATGCCAGTCGGGAGTTTACAAAAGTCTTTGTCCTAGGCGGGAATTGCGCCGTACGAGCGGGGATTAAGATCAAACGAAAGTTATGCCTGTCGACAAGGATGGAAGGAGTGGCGAGTGAGGTGAGAGTCGAGGGACGTGTTTTCGGGGTTTTCGGGCCTCGGAGGTGGTGGGGTCGGGGTAGGAAGGTCGTCGATGGCTGTCGATGGTGATCCTCCTGTAGCGTCCATGCACCAGACACTCTCAAAAGTAACCGTAAACATGGGCGCCGCCGCTACGGTTGGACGTTACCGAACGGGAGCAGGTAGAGATGAAACGCATCTAGAAACTGGTATTCAATATCATGCACAAGTCCCGTCACTGGAGAGGATACTCACCTTCAGGCCTTGGTCGTGCCCAGCTCTTAATTCCTACTATCTTGTCCTCCCGACGACCCCCACCGTCTGGTAATAACTCTACGCCTTCAACGGCGTAGGCAAAGGTTCACACGGAGTCGACGGCATCTGATGTGTGCGCATGCAGGGCGTCCGTCTAAAATACTATGACATTAGATGCCCAGAAAGATGTGATACTAGACTTACCATTATAAGAGACGTGCCGCGCACACCAGGCTTTCGGCCCTGGAGGGAGGTTCAAGGTCAGCCGCACAGTTTTGGATGAGAATCATTGGTACGTACGTATTTTGCATTCCAAGAGTGAAGCCCTCGGCACAGTGCTCGTATCACAACACTGGGCCAGCGTACCCGTCTCCATCGTCCAACGTCTTCCCAGAAACCAATAATCGTTCATCAACAGTCGTCGGCTTAGGTGAAAACGAGGTGCATGGGAAAATCCTCGAACGGTAGTCGGGCTCTATCGACTGGGACTCTGGTATAGAGTCTTGGGATACGGATGCAGGTGCCGTGCTCTGCGATTGACAGCACCTCCTCTTAGTGATTTCAAGCAGAATTATGTTCATTGGTACTCACCGCAAAAGCTCGTTTGAGTTTCCATGCCACACCTAAGAACAGTTCGTCACTTGACTCTGGATAGACGAAAGTATGAGGGTAACATGTATATTTGAACTAAGAGCAAGACTAACGGTCCTTAACGGATCTCGTTACTGGGACTGAACTTGAAGTAAGAAACTGTTAGCTATCCAGACGCTCGTTGAATTACTAGATTGTACCTTTAGCTCGTCGCTAATAACACCTGAAATGAACGGCAGAGGATGACTGTACGGTGTCCATAGTGTACGACGTGCCAGAGACTCCATCGATAACGAGCTTGACACAATGTGTGCTCCGCCAGAGCCGACAGTATATGTATAAAACCTTTGCTTCAACACCGTGATGCTCGATCCAGCTTGTAGACGCGAGAGCGTGTCGCCACTCCAAAAACTCTCAATCGACGAGTTACTCGCTTCTACGTTATTGATGAAAAATGGGACATTACGACGGATGAAAGAATTACCTTCATGAATCGGTCTCGTACATTCCGCATCCACGATGCGAACCCGCTCTGGGTCTGCTGCCACCATCCGTATATCATCCGTTTCCACCACCGAATTGAGGGCCCATCAATTTGTTTCACTCGTCCTAGAAGAATAAACGTCTCAATCTCCTCCAAAGTCAGCTAGAAAGACATACCAACGTCCATGGTAAATGTCGTCACGCTATCATGCCCAACCTAAAGTTCGCCCTCCAAATCTTTTAACGAGGGCAGAACTCGTGCAGTTCTCATTGTAAGATACCCGATGGTCACATCTCCTTCGTTTAATGTCCGTATACGTTGCCTTCTTCTATAGGCGCCGGTTCCTGTCTGGACTGAACGAATGGAAATCATACATTGGGGCGGCTGACTGTCGACACCATTATACGTGCGAGCTTCTGCAAGCCTGTTTTCAACGCCATGAACATTTGAGTGATATGGGTGCTTGGAGGATTCGGACAGGAGGTATGGTAGGAGGCAGTGTGATTGTTCTTCGATTGAGTAGAGGCAGAATGAGGATGCTGCGACTGAGTAGTAAAAGGCAGGTCAACCGGGATGGCTGGTTGTGGATCCCGGCATAGGGACGTACAGTTGATGTACAGTATGACGAAACTGTCCTTTGATCTCGTGATAGTGTCTGAATAAGGAAACTGGTCGCGAGGATCCATGGCTGACTGCTTAGTAAGGTCACAGTTTTAAAGTCTTACAACTTTCGTCGTAGACCAAAAGCTACATGTATAATGTTTTATATAACCTTTTAATACTAAGGAAGCCTGGATGAAAATATCAAGAGATGTTCTCTACTGGTTCTTCAAGAAATCATTTCGCTACTGAACGGCACAGGTGCTGAGAGCTGTGCCTCAGCCAGCTCAACAACGAATATTTCTTGCATCCCTGTTCAGCTATTAATTAAAATACTTGGAAATTTGTTCAGATTATTGGTAGTACATATATATCACAAATGTCCCTCGCTTTCTTTCTTCTTCCTCCCTCTTCTCTTGTCTCTCTTCCTTTTCGTTTCTTTTTTTTTTCCTGGCCAGCCCACAAGCATTAGTAGCGAGCCAATTCTCCTGAATCAACTTGAAGTCTAAATTACATTGCATATACAAGGCCATAGGCCTTTGCTATGTACATGTACAAATAGTACGTAGCATCTCCTCGAAGCTTAAAGCACATTACAACGTATCTCATTATGTCATCGGCACAGAGAAAGGAGCACACGATAGAGCGGATAAAAGAGTCTAGAGGATGGGAAAGGCATTGTTAGCATGTGCATGACCTCACGAAATGGATATATACCTCCTTTAACATTCTCACTAAGCCCCAACATGAAGAACTTGATTCAGGCGATTCAAGAGGGCGCTACTCAATACCTCCCCCGAACTTCCATCATGCGCTAGGACACCCAGGTTCTCAATATCACGGTCAACCTCGTCAATGTATTCAGCGGCCCCAGAAAAATTGGCAACCTTGGCACAAGCCGCATGTAAAGAGAGAAGCGCCTCGGATGGGACCGGAAGATTCTCGTTATCAGGGGTACTGAACGTCACATACTCTGGCAGTTCATACAGATCATCCAAACAGTGTAATTCATAGCGATTTGGGACTGTCTGGGGAATAGTGGAATCAGTAGGACCTCCAGGTAAAGTTTTTTTTGGGAAAAACGCGTACTGTCTTCTCGAACCAAATTTCCAGGCAGTCAAACGAGTCATGGACATCAGATTGCATTGTCATAACATTGTAAAGAGAATGTATTTTGGCCCCATTGAGTTGCTCAACGTCGTAACCGAAACGTTTCAAGACTGCTAACATTGATGCAGCATAGTCAAGCTGGCGAGGATGAGATCATCAGCGTTAAAGATTCAACCTATAGAAGAACGGACGACTGCGCACTTTCTTATTGCCGGGGTTTTGGTCGGACACGTCAAAAAACGTAGATTCTGGTACAATATGTGCACATTGGGTGCGTACCACTCGTGCTGCTCGAATCTGATCGCGGGAAGCGGAAACATAGGAGAGCGCATCCCGGTGGTACATGCCAGTCACTACACACCGAAACCCATCCCGGACGAGAGCCTAGAGAGTGTGAGTTCTCGACGAACAGCATAGACATGCAACTCACAAGATCCTTAGCCTCTTTATGCGTTTTCGGTGCCTCCTGAATTCTAGGCTTTATATAAGTCTTGTCTACATCGAAAGACGGACGTGAAGGATGTTCTGAGGGCGTAGGTGTCCGGCCTTTGAACTTCTTGACTGAAAGCCAGTTTCACGTCAAGCTTATTACACAGCGACGAAATACTCACAGGGACGGATGAAATAGTTGATAAAAGTCTGTCCGAGTTGAGATAGCTTCGAGCGATCCTCCTTACAAGAAGCTATCACCTTGACGACTTCATAGCGCGCGGTGAGGGAGGGGGAATGGATAATCAAGTATCCCAGCACCCTGGCAAGAATCAACGAATAGCTATTGGGTGGGGACGTGTCTTGAAAAGTTAAACAAACGTTGTATGCACTAACGGCATCATCATCCAGGGACAGGACATTTAGGCCCTGGATGCTTGAGACGGAAGGGAGTGGTACAGACATGGTGATAAGGAGGATGACGGGTTCGCTAAATTCGTTTAAACTCCGAAGGCCTGCCGATTCGCAGCCGGCCACGTGTTGATTTGCGTTGGAGACAAACTCATTCAGTGACGTCATCAAGGAGCAGGAGCACGCACGGGCCAGGCGACACCACCTTGACACTACCTATAACAAGGCCATTGTTTGGCGAGTGAGAATCGAAACTCTGCCCTTCATCCCCTCCTGCTCCCATGGGCTCCATCAGCATCCATTTGAGTTACCAGAACACCGACATACCGGCTCTCTCCACCCCCGTTGACGACATTAAGCGCTTATCAGTTCGTCCTCTTAAATAGCTCCGATATGTGGCCTTTGCGGTCTTCGGCGCCACTGGAGATCTCTTTATCGAAGTAGGCGGGAACCCCGTTAACTATGAGAGTATCATTAGTGATCCTGGGGTACTTGTTGAGAAAGAGATAGGTAGCGCTACTTTGGTACGTGCACTCAGAATTATCTGGCGTTGCCGGCTCATGGATTAATTGTTTGACAGGGGCCAATCCCGTCTCTATTGTTTCTCGTATAAAGTTGTCTCGTTTAGATTCCAGGAGTTATTTTCGCTGTACTCTAATAGCGTACCAAGTGACAATTGTATCTGAATGTATGTGGCCAATCCCGTCTCTATTGTTTCTCGTATAAAGTTGTCTCGTTTAGATTCTTATCGCTGTATATGTCCAAGGGTAGGAGCTATACTCTCTGATGAAGTGGTTAACACTGATGTTTTCTGTCACTAGGCTGTACGCCGTCAGACTATGGAAGCGTTCGTGTTCCTAGACAGTAGCTATCAACCTTGTCGTTGCTTATACATTTCTCAGTGGGACGACATTTTCCCAAGATCCTTCCTTGGTTCGTCGTAGGTATAATTGAAAGCCGTCGAGGGACTCCTGCTGAGGTCTAGGATTGCATTGTCTTCAGCCCATAGTCAGGTATCATCTTCGACAGGTTAAAAGAACTTATATAGGTCCAATGACTTGCCCTATCTTCATGGTGAAGTCGAGCTAGAACCAAGATCAGACTCTGATGGAGAAAGAACTTGAAAGGTTACCGAAATACCCATATTGCTGCCCGAGACCGCGTAACTGGTACTGGATTTCCTCTAAAGTGTGAGATTTGCGGCCGCTAGCTGTTGCTTCATTGGCAGACGGTTGGGCACTGGTACCAGGGCTGCTTGGGCGATACTGACTTGGGAGATGCTGGGCGAGGGACGAGTCTTTGATAGCAGACTGAGCCTTGTCCGCAAAAGATTGTAAGAAACCTGGAACGGGCATGGCGGTAAAAGGTAGATAAGTTGGCAGACGACGGGCAATACAAGAAGTGTACCAAAGCGCAGTTGACCCTCAATGATATTATTACAATGCCATCACACACGCCTCGCTCGCTGCCGTTTCTACCACTAGCAAATTGACCTACAGAAAATTTCCTTTGGAATACCATTTCAGCCATTCATACTGACACACTAAATATACGGCCATCCTCATGACAATCCTGTCGCTCGCAGCAGCTATGAACACCCTGCGATCAGTTCCTATGTTATCATAGGCACTCCTCGGAATACCAACTTGACGTCACTAGTATTTCATAAAACCCCTGACTACTAGGCAAAGATGGCTACGTTAAAACGAAGTATATAATATAACAACAATGGAGAGAATGCTACTTGGCCCTCAACATCATGGCAACTTGTTTACGAAGTTCCTCATTCTCTCCTCGAAACACTTCTTTCTCTGCCTCGCTCGCTTCCAATTTTCTCTTGTTCTCAAGCTGTCCAAAGGGAGATCAGTACGAGCCCTTCAATTTATGAGATAACACTTACCTCTCCTCGCTCGCTGCTCCAAGGCTGCCTCGCTCGCTTCCAATTTCCTCTTGTTCTCAAGCTGTTCAAAGGGAGATCAGTACGAGCCCTTCAATTTATGAGATAACACTTACCTTGTCTCGTTGGAGCTCCTCCTCCCTTGCTGCCAAGGCTGCCTCAACTCTGCGTCTCCCTCCCTCGCTCGCTTCCAATTTCCTATTGTTCTCAAGCTGTCCAAAAGGAGATTAGTACAAGCCCTTCAATTTATGAGATAACGCTTGCCTTCTCTCGTTTGAGCTCCTCCTCCTCGAGGCGTTTACCATTTTGCATCATTTGTAAATTATCTATGACGCGTATCTCCAATGCCTTCTGGCTAGCGACAACGAACCGAATGGGCTTTCTTCTCATATCTTGCTGCTCATCCGTGTTGAGCTTCCTGTAGTCCGCTCGCAAAGCCGTTTCAAAGTCCTTGATCGCATCGTCCGCTATTTTCGCCTTGTCCATACTCTTCCTCATCTTCCGAAGGCTGCTCTCCAAATTTCCGTTCGAGAAATTAAGAAATCTGCCGTCATCATCAATGAGGGTGACACCGCCGAGCTTGCCGCGTCGCTTGAAGGCGATACCTGGGATTATCGTAGGGGGTGTCACTGAATCTGAAGACGCCAGTAGAAACGCGCTTCTGAAGAACATAGTGGCCCACCACAAACACATATGGTGGAACAGGCTGTAGTCGTTTGCGATGTTCGAGAGTGTCGCTGCTAGGGTAGCAGCCCGGATGATGTGGAATGATTTTGTTGGCTGGAACGATTGGATAAGATCGTAGTCCTCTAAATTGATGGTCCCATTAATAATTATTTTGTCATTGTTTCCCGTGTCTTTGCCTTTAACTTCTTTGGAGATACGTGCAAGATTCCTATGTCTATGGTCAAAGAACATGTTGTATAGTAATATGGAAGTGGCATACCGTTGTTGCACTTCCCTGTCTTTGAACCGTTCCAGTCGGGCCATCCGCCTGTCGGAGCCTGACTGGATATGTAGGATGATGAGCTCGTGGGCAATCGTTTTCTTCTGTCGATAATGCGCTATTTTCGAGATCGTGCATCCAATAAGGTCGTCGAAGCGCGTTGTGGAAGCATCGTTCGGAGACTGAATGTCGTCCAGCCATTTAACCGTCTTGCGGTCAATCTTCCCGTCCGTGATGACAGCGGGGACACATTTCACGGGAGTCGGGGGATCTGGATCGGTCATTTTCTCGGGATTGACGAAGTATGAGTATAGTTTCGACCAGACGAATGAGAACACCATGGAAGTTGATATACGAGAACCCTCGCTTCTTACACGTGTCTCACAATGTGTCTATGTTTGCGTTTATCCCACCATGCATTATCCACGAAGCATAATGTCGTCAAAAGTGAATGAAACATACGACCAACTCTGGCCAGAACTTTACATGAGGTATTGGATGTGGCACCCAGCTTTCAAATCAACACTTACATGCCCATTAAACGTGGTCGGGGACAGTCTAACATTACGTCGTGGCGAAAGCTCAACCATCTGGCTGCCTGGGAGGGCATAGATGATCTTGATCGAGTGTGAAGGTTACTGAAAGGGGCTCGCTCTTTCCTAAAAGGCACAATCATTATCAAATACAGCATTCAATGTCTGCTCTTTTCATTTCATAGAGATTCAGTGTAACATTATTCCTAGATCGTAACCCCTCTCAAGATGTGAAGTTCAGTCTTTGCAAAAATTTTGTACCCTTGAACTTTGGCGCCAAGTTACCACGACTCGGAGTATCAGATTCTACAATCCACATCGTGTACTGTTCTCTCGGAAATTCAAAACGGCGCCGCATCCAATAATCACCTTAAACCATATTCATCTCTATCTCACTCGTATTCCTTTTACAAAAATCCGACATATGTCTAGCGTTCATGCTAGACTTCATAACTCTCTATGAATTGCTCAAGGATGAGAAGTATCCGAGAGTGCAGACTCTACCCCAGTCTCTACAAAGCATGCATTCCACGCGCGAAAGGGAAACTTATCCACTACCACATAATTTTCAACTCTAGATACCGTAACGAAAAACAATTCCGAGGTATGTTCACCCATCCTACAACTTCTGTCGCACCGTTGAATGGTGAAACAGACCGTCTTCCGTATTGATGTCACTCAGACCGTAGAACGCGATATATCGTTTGGAGATAATAAGGTACACTGCATCTTTTGAACCTAGAACAGCTTATGACGATGATTTTTGAAGCCATTAGAATCACAGCTTGAAGTTTCGGAGTAAAGCGTATCTTCCTGGAAAATTACTATCGTCTTGTACCTCCTTATACTATTGTTGTGATTGTCGAATGAAAAGAAGTGGATATACTCAAAGCCTTCAGTTCGTATAGGAACTGCTACACGTACTGATATGATGCATATCTGACGTTCACACTTCCTATTTTCGTCACTGGCTTGATCTTTTTGAATCAGAATATTATTCAAGTTAGATATGCATTACACGTCCTGATACTCAAAACCTTCATTTCGAATCGTCCCTCCCTCAACACTGGCCTCAACCAGCTCTTCAATGACATTATCACAGTACGCCTCCGGCCCACAAACAAACGCATCCCGCCCCACCCAGTCTGCCTTATGATCAACAATATCCCCCCAAGTTACAGGCCCTCGATGCGCCATGACGTTCTCCCTGTATGGAACAGCTTCATCGCTAAACACACGTATCACGAGCTTCCCACTGGCGACCGCCTTCGCAATCAGAGGGAACAATACAGCCGATTTTCTCATAGACAGCACCAGCACGATATCCCATCCATCTCCGTTGATGTCATCAAGCATACTCAAGTACGGCGTCACACCAATCCGACAAGCGAACAACGCCAACCGCTTAGTAGTGCTCCGACAGATGGTGGAGTCTCCAGTGATGCCGACAATGGGTATCGTCAACGACAAAGGGAACGCATCCACCGACAGTGAGGGTTGAAATTGCACGATTTTACGAGCGAGCACGAACAAGGCTTCCATAGCTGCGCCAACAGGTTTCCCACGGATAGTAAGCGAAAACGGCTTAGTGGTTGCTACGTAGGAGGTCGATACAGTCCACGTGCGGATACGGTCGTCATTCACGGAGGGTTACGAGGTGCCATATGCTGGTACCCTGGGTGTCCTCTGGTGTCCCATGAATCCGAAAAGATCGAGTATGATGGCTCGGCCTGGGATGATGTCTAGTTCGGTGGAGGATTCCCATGTGAACGTTAGCGATGGTCGAGCTGCGGAGGACGATGCTGAAGAGGGTGGTCAATGCTGAAGAGGCATCATCGAAGCGGGGTACAGGTGCTGATTCTTCAACAAGATAGCGTACAGGCAGACTGTACGGACTACGTTCGACAGTCGTCACTGGGCGTTGCCGAACAGGAAGAGCATCCCGTTACACGGATGGTAGTCAGCCGGTCTTGGAGGAACATAATTTTGTGTGCCTCTGGTCTAACGTAATTATGTGCTTGGCCCTTCACGTAAAGGATATCCCCCGTCATAAAAGAGACAAGAATAAGAGAGCCGATTGGGGTGGATTCGACATTTCCAAGAGACATCATAATACGGTTGCCTGAAAAACCTGGGAGGACGAGAGTCTGTTTATCTGAAGGTCGGATGCGAATGAATCCAGGTCGACCACATCTCGATACCCCTTTCTTCTGCAAATTTATTCCTTCGACGCGTTGAAAAATCTACCCCGATACCTGCCATCAGCATTTGTTTATCGCCAGAATCCTTCACATTACTGACGAGCGGATTGACGAACGAATCGCCGTCCCACACTTTGACGTTGAAGGATAGGGTTGTGTACTTGGGTGAAGAGATAAATCCCGGGTTGCCGTCAGGACGAGCGAGGATAGAACCCCATGGCCATCCTATCAAATCGAGCATCATAATGGGGAGAAATGGTAGTCGAGTCATGTAGAGAACACCATGGTCGGGGAGTAGATCACCTTCTACAGAGGTATATAACCAATTCAGAGAGTGGTCCTTATCAATGCCCACTCTTTCGCAGATAGCCCGTTCACCATGGTGCCAGCCGTAGAGCGCCATGTCTATGAGGAGATGAACTCAACTCTCGGGCTCTTTAGCCTTTATACGTCAACTGCCACGTTTCTCATTCAGCATGACGTCATCAAATTGGATGAGTGGAAAGGGGACAGGGTAACAAGTACACGTTGAACCCCGTCCAGATCACGGTCGCGGGAAAAGGGATAGTAAAAATCAATTCATCGTCCAAAAGACTTGACGGTTCAGTCTCTGGAGCTGCAGAGGCTTATCAGACATTACGAGGTAGGTATCCAAGTGCGACATACCTATGAAAAGAAGATCGCCTGGGGTACATCGACATGACGAAAACGGTGCCAAGTTTCCTTGTGTAGCAGTTTTGTCAGGATAAGCATCAGACTCTAAGGCGCTAATGATAGTAAGGGTGCCGGATGGGTCGTGACAGACGCATCAGTCGCATGGTTCCAGTTTTCTGTGTCGTGACGAACTCTTCCCATCTGCTGATTCGACTGGAATGCGCTACTATATTGACGTCAACAGAGTACAGACAGTGCAACGTCAAAGGACATACCAGGACTCCAAACCTTACCCGGCGAACCACTCTTACGCTGGGTATTCCGGAGACATACTACAGAGCTCTGCAGTCGAAGATTCGATCCGCCGTTCGACGTGACAGGAATAATGGCGAATACAACTGAATTGGACAACCTCTGAGAGGGACGGGCGTGGATTCACATATTTTCGGTGTTCAGCGTTTCTGTGCTGTATGTCAATGTAAGAAAAAGAAGTAAAAAAAACTGCAAAGGAACGCATACAATCAACTCAGGTCGCAAGTGTAAGCCCGTAAAGGCCGGCCTTTCCTGGATATTTATCCTTCGTTTGCCATATTTCGTTGATGGGCTCTATCTTCTACATCATCGTCGGTGGTGGTGGTTGATCATTGAGAGGCCGCGTGTCAGATAGGGTCCAATTTTAGCAGTTCAGGTAATCAGGCCCGGGCCGACTTCCCGTGTCCCCGACGGAATCGAGTTGGGCGCCGACAATATTGAAGACCACTTAGTGAGGGTCCATAGCTCTCACTTTTGGACGCTCATTCTCCTCATCGCCCACTCTGAGAACTGAAAGCGAATCCGGTATTTGATCGTGTTTGATAAGTTAGCAGCGAACCTCTCACAGCGGACAGAATACTGTTAAGGTAATTGATCGCACGTTAACCTTGTACAAGCGACAGTAACCTTGTAAAAACTACAAAACGTCTGATTAATCTTGGTACCACAGCTTCGCATTCTTGTGCTTTCCTGTAGCAACCGCAGCCTGTGGATACAATTTGTCAAAATAAGCATCGGGTTCAACATACGTTGCATCCTCAGCCAGACGGTCAGATATCAGCGCACGAATAAGAGATGCTGTGAAGAATCCATGAATTCCCTTATCTCCTTGAATTTCCTTCGCAAACTGATACTTGCGGCATGCCGCGAGAATCACATGCGACGCATCATCGTAACGCCAATCCTCTTCAAAGACGGATGGGTGACCAGGGAATCCATTCAAATCCTCGTCCGCGGCACGTAGCATATTCACAAAATTTGCCCAAGAGAGTGGAGGAATTGTGCGAACCTCCTGTGGCTGAGAGGGATCGCGGAAAGCACCGGCAGAGTAACAGCAGTCAAGAATGAGTGTTATATGGTTTCCCTTGTGGCGTGAAAGTTCCGATATAATCATACTGATCTCTCGGTCACTGATATCCGGAGTGGGGCTGTCTTGGTCATCATTCTCATCACAATCGATGGGACAAAGCGCTTCGATGAGTTCCTTCGGTAATGGAACATTCGACTCTCCTCGGGTATAATACTCTGGTGCCCAATACCTCGAGCCGTGTCCAGAAAAATATATAACGATGTTATCCCCTCGTATAATATTCAGGCAGGTTGGTAATGAGACTGAGAAGGGTGTCAATGATATTTTGGCGGGAAGGAACGACGTCTGTATCGCGCTTCTTCGGACCAGGAACAACCTGTATACGGTCTTTGGGTATGCCAAGTTGCTTGCGTAAATACTCTTTCATGAGTAATGCGTCCGACACGCATCCGTGTAAATTAGACGAAGCGTATGCGTCTATACCAATGATAACACCCCAGAAACGGGAGCCGTCAATAAGCTTCGCTGGCTACTCGTAATCTGTCAGCGCCAAGAGAAAAGATATAGCATACGAAACTCACGCGTTGAGACGGAATAGTGGGTATAGAAAAGCAGACTTGGTAGGTTGGATGTGGTGTCTGCAAACTTGCACGCTCGCAACGAAGTTCGCGCAAGCGATCCATCATGATGAAATCGATATCATAGGCCACCTCTTGATGCAGCGATTCTCTAGCTTTCGCTTCCTGATAAACTTTCACTGGGTCAATATCTCCCGTCATCCCATACTTTGCTGCAAGATCTGCTTCCAAAGGTTCTAGTCGGGAGATATACCTCGATAACGTCTCGATTTGTGACGTAACCTGTAACACCTAGTCCAATTGCAGCTGCAAGCATACCAGACCACATGCAATAGAACAACATACCGCTGATCTATCCTTCTCCTCATGTGGCAAGACTTGATCTTGGGTATCCGGATTTCCTGTGCGAAGAGACATCTCAGAACCTGTTGATAGAATGCGGGGCTTATTATTCAAAGATGGATGGAGGACGGGAGGAAGAACAGGACTGCAAAGGACTGTGAGAGACCTGCGATAGTCTATGGCACTGGATTTTTAACCTCCGATCTGCAATCCCCGCGTTCGTCACTTGGCTTCCATATGGACAAACACCCAAATTGAACCCTGGGTTCGGATTCCGTTTCGATATTGGGAACAATGCCGCTGATCTGAACGTATGACGGAGGTTTGTCGACATCCCGGCTGACGGCGTAACGAACATGAAGATGCAGGTCAAAGAACGGTCTAAGAATGCAGCCTTCGCTCTACCAACCGTCGTCTGCGAATTTGGCTTGAATGGTACTATTTTGGTATGAACTCCTGCAGAGTAAACACTCCAAGTGTGGTAGCGGGTATCTCATCACGTTCGTGAGAGGAAGAATGATTGTTATTGGCGAATTCATAACGATAACTGCAAGTGTAGTACAGCAGAATTTGAAGTTACCACTTCTCGTGAGCAGGACACACTGCAGAACGCAAAAATGAGCAAACATATCAAAGATGAAGATGGAAGCCACGAACAGTCCAATTCCTAGGTCCATGTGGAGCAGTGTTGTTGGATGAGGTAGAGGTACCGACTGTAGAGGTAACTCAGTACCAATCACATACAAAGACAAAGACCTTACCTCCGCGATGCCCTCCGCAGACAGCCTTGTATCCTCGTTCAATTCCCACTCCAGGTCATTCTTGTGCTCCTGAGTCCTGTCAGTTAGAATAACCTCATCGATGATCGCCTACCACCAACACCCATCAGCTCAAAGACAGAAAAACTCGTAAAAAAAACACTCG
The DNA here is from genome assembly GCA_028551335.1 of Armillaria sp. CMW 4456. NCBI lineage: Eukaryota > Fungi > Basidiomycota > Agaricomycetes > Agaricales > Physalacriaceae > Armillaria > Armillaria sp. CMW 4456. The sequence continues at coordinate 43,555 of JANDKJ010000158.1, forward strand.
CATGCGATACATGGATATTCTCCTTGCCAAACTCCTTCGCCAGACTTCTGCGATGGCGCCCGCAATGCATGCTTCCCAGCAGCAAACGTGCTCGTTGTCACGTTCCCCCTGACACTCGCTGTTACGCCCAGCATCCCATGCACACCCCTCTCATCTAGGTCATTCTCCCTAAACGCCTTGGAGACATTCTGCGAGAATGCAAAGGTTCCTTCGATGTTGATGTGTGTGGTAGCGTGGAGGACCTCCGGTGTGACGTCAATAAAAGGCTTCCATATACCATAGGTAGTATTGTAAAGCGCGATGCAGAGGGGATAGCATGTAAAGTGCACGCGGATATGGGCGAAGGAAGCGGTGAGGCTGGCGGTGCCATAGGGGGATTAGGGGAAGGAAGAGGTGGTCCTGCCTGTGCTGGTAATTGAGTTGGAGATGACTACGATGCAGTTAGGCAAGTGTTGCAAAAATGAAATGAGGGAGACGCTGCGCCAGTATCGAATATCCTGAACACGGGCCTGTAGAGGGTGAGAAAATCCCCGCCGCTGCAGTTGGCAAGACAACTTACCTGCGATAACAGCTACGGCTTTCTGTGCCATGTTGGAGGAGTTGCGAGAAAAGGTACACAGATAGAGAGACAAGAAGCTAATGTATTCGTGAGCTATCGAGATGGCGAAATTGGCAGGTGAGACAGGCTTACAAAGCGATCTTGGATGTTCAGTTGAGAGATACGTGACACTGGCAATCCGGAATCTATGCTATCGTGTCAAGATGAGATAGAGCTCGCTGGGAGAGAGAAAGATTGGCCATGTTTGACAGCGCCTTGCTCATACGGTATCTATTGCCGAACACACGGCCGATGCATAACATTATCAAACATCAATCAATCTCTTGCTTAAATAGATCTTTGCGTCAACAACCGATCTACTCTAATGCTAATAGACCGCTGGATATTACTACCATGACCCTCTACACGACAACGGAGCTGCGATATTCTTGAGCTCTGAGCCGCTCGATTTACCTTGCTCAGACGAGATAGGTGTAGAGAAGGGGTGCAAGGTACGTCTCATCTTGTGTCGCTGTCCCTCCCTGAAACCGTGTCATAGGATGTGAAAGGCACGGGAGTGGCGTGCTGGTGGGCCTGGTGTCGCCAATAATGTGATGCTCGTGCGCAAACTGACCTTGGTGTATGTCTTTTCATCAAGCCCTGTATTCTTCGACCCAGCGGAGGCTCGTGTCGGTTCTGGGTATGGGGTGTTTAGGGTCGTTGACCTCGACGAGATTCGGCTCATTTATTTGTGGGTAAATGAGACAGGGCTTTCGGTGAGGCAGCCAGATGTGAGTAGGCCTTGGTGCTTCGTGGAGATTTCGAGTTTTACTTGTCAAAATTAGCCTAGCTGGCCCTGCAAAAATGGCGAGCTCAAGCGGCGAGTTCAAAGACGATGCACGTCAATTTGGAGTTCGTCTCAATAAACGATGCTGCCACAGTCGACGCTGATGCCACCGGTGATGTCCTTGAAGTTTCCTGGCGCTAGGAACTGGACGACAAGGACAGTCATGTGGCTCTGCACTCAAGGGAAAATGACATCGCAGTTTTTTTTTTGGCGCATTCACGGCGGCGGAACGGGAACGCTTGCTGGTCGAGTCAGCGCGACAAATGGTCTTGCTGTGGGTGGTCGGAGGAGGATGAGTGCCATTGCCTGGGTGCGCCCTACTACTGATGTTTCTGCAATTGTGTTGAATATATTATATAGGCTACAAGACTTGTTACGCCGTCAGAAGACGATTCCTCTCCTATCATCATGTTCTGGGACCTTTGCAACGCCCGTGCCCTAGGGAAGATTCTCACTAGCCATGAAAAGGGCATCCAGTCTCTTTCTTGGTGCAAGCATGATGCAGATATGCTGTTGTCTTGCGGCAAGGATAATAGGGTGCTCTGTTGGAATCCGCAAACGTCTGGGATAATCGGAGAGCTTCCAAGTGCATCGAACTGGGTGTTCCAAGTCGAATGGTGTCCTCGCAACCCCGATCTCCTCACTACTACATTCTTCAGTGGTACCGTCAGCATCCATTCCATCCAATTAACCAACGAATCCACACCCTCAACTGCGCCTGCTACTACCACTAACGGTGCGGACACATTCGATTCCACAGACTACTCGCAAACCCAAGGCGGTACCCTTTCGCTCAAGCAGCCACCTAAATGGTTAAGATGCCCATCATCCACCTCATTCCGGTTTCGGTGGCAAACTGGTATCAGTCTCCAACCTCCCCTCCACGCAAAGGAAGCACCAGAGTGTCGTCGTACACATTCGTGAAGCGGTGACTGGAGAAGAACTCGCTGTGCAAGTTTCGAAGGAAATTCGTTCAAGTCGTTTGTATTCGTGAGGATCTGGACGGTTCTGGGGACGGGAAAGTTTCAATATTCGTTCTGCTTGTTGTTAATGTATGTCTTCTTTGAACGTTCTTCTGTGAATGCATTGCTGATAATATCAAAGATTTTGACCACGTTCCAGATCCGGAACATTGCTCGAATGGCAGCGATGATGTGTCTTATCAATGTCCGTATATTGTGAATGTATGTCTTCTTTGAACGTTCTTCTGTGAATGCATTGCTGATAATATCAAAGATTTTGACCACGTTCCAGATCCGGAACATTGCTCGAATAGCAGCGATGTACATGTCTTTCCGCACATGATATCAACGCATAGAGACTTATCAAATGTCAAAGACAAAGAGCAGCCGGTGAGACAAATTCGGATTCAGTGACGTCATCAAGAAGCAGGAGCACGCACGGGCGACACGACCCAGACACTACTCAGACACTACCTATAACAAGGCCATTGTTTGGCAAGTTAGAATAGGAACTCTGCCCTTCATTCCCTCCTGCTCCCATGGGCTCCGTTACCATCCATTTGAGCTACCAGAACACTGATATACCGGCACTCTCTATCCCCATTGATGACATTGAGCGCTTGTCAGTTCGTCCTCTTAAATGGCTTCGATATGTCGCCTTTGCAGTCTTCGGCGCCACTGGAGATCTCTTTGTCAAAGTAGGCGGAAACCCAGTTAACTATGAGAGTATCAGTGATCCTAGGGTACTTGTTGATAAATATTACTACTGTCCTGATGGTGAGGGCCCTTTCTCCTTCTCGCGGTTACTGCCATCTGATATTTGCTACCTTTGCGATTCTTTAAGGAGTCTTACATCTCGTCGATTACCAGGGTTTACATGACCAACTCACGTCTTCCGTATCGGACAGTCGCCCTTCAGGTTTTCGTAAACTTGTAAAGGAACGTGATGGGGATCGTTGCATCTTCACTAGGGAAGTAGCACAGCTTTGTGATGCAATACATATTCTTCCCAGGAGCAAGGGACATGAGGTACGTTCGGGTTTGTTCATGCTGATGCTATCACTAAGTATGCGTCTAGTACATCCAAACAATCCATGCTGATCGCCGCCTTGCCTACTCTGACCTTTCTTTCTTGGACGATGAAACATCTGAGCTCGATGATATCGACTGCGTTGAGAACGGTATGCTTGTGACAAAATGTCTGCATATGTCGCAGGCAATGGGGAAAATTGCGTTCCTTAGAGTACGTGGAATGATAATTTTTGAATTTGAACTTTTCGAAACTCATGATTTAGACACCAAACTTTGCGTTATCTCCTGAAGATATTCCCAGAGTTGAGCATGGCCCTATGCCTACGAACCGCCTTACACTCCAGCATATAGTACCGCCCGAGGGATTTGATTATGTCCTGCAGCGTGATGCTGGCATCACTGGCAATGGCCATCCACCGATTTCTACCATCATCCTCGACTTTTCCTATGGTGTCGCAGCATTCCAACGATGGGGCAGCGGTCCCAGTTTCCGGACGATGATCGAGGCCTGTTTCGAGGCCAAGTATAAGCCCATCCCTCCCTTTCCCCAACACCTTCCTCCACCCGATCCCAGCTCCAGCGGGGAATTGGATGATGAATCTACAGATCCTTCATATGAGCCTGGGCAGAGCAGCAATGGGAGGAGGTTGCGAAGACATTCCAGGGAATACACATCTGATTCAATGCTTAAGGCAATGGATGATGTCCTTGCTCTGTCAATGTGGATCAAAGGAAATACAATCGAGTCTTTAGCAGCAGAACGTGACAGACAAGCGAAGGAAGCGGAATTGAGAGCGCAGCAAGCTGGTGCAGCAAAGGCCGCAGAATGGCTGAAAGAATAAGGTACGTACTTCTCCTGTTATTGGCTCTGTCATTGGGGAACACAGCTGTATCAATCGCGATATTGGAGTACTCGAATGTTCGTACAAATTTCTCTCCAGTTTTGGTGTGCCGAAGTGCTATGTGTATATAGTTAATATTGACGTATACAAGAAAAATATCGCGTATGTACCCATGTCAGGTGTACCGTCGAAGAATCGAGCTGCATAATGAATGTTGTCAACGACGAGCCAAGAGGGAAACCTAGACATACTTCTCGAGTCACACAAGTAGACCGCTTCCTTGTCAATAATAGCAGAATCCTTCGCATCCAGAGAGTAGTGTATGGTGGCTAGTATAATCAGACATTTGTTGTGCAAAATGATACGCAACCTTGCCAGCATTGGCACCAGTTGACGAGATCGGAGGGGAAACTCAACTCCATGAATAAACCTTGCTCACTGGTGCCATTAGTTTTCATGTTCGCAGAATGCCAAAGAGGTTCGCCGCTCATCGAGCCAAGAAAAGCATTTCACAAAAGGTCCGCCGTGACTCTACCTAAACCCCTTGAGTTCCATCGTATTTCTGACTGACTTGTATCATGACACGGGAGAAAGAAAGAAAGAGTAAAATCATCCTGAGGTAAATTCAACGATGTAATATCGACACCCAAAAAGTAGCACACCTTTCCAACTACCAGTGCTAAGCTGGATCTATCTGTGACCAGAACCTTGCCATCCGATTTGAACTCTTTCAAGAAGGTCCAAAATTCCTTGAAAGGCTTTACTATTAATATCACCCGAGGCATCTTCTTGAACGAAGAGTGTCGCGCTGTCCATCGTAATGACCGCATATGCAAAGAACATGGGGTTGTAGTCTATATCCGATCCACGCAACCATTCTATTTCGACCAAAGCTGTCCATACGATCGTCGAGTACTTTTTCTTGTTCAACTCATCACGCAGACACCCAAGTTTAGATTGGTGTGATTCACCCTGAGAATTTTTCCTCGAGATGAATAATGGGATTCTTAGGTCGTGCAAGGTGATCTGTCCAAAGGTTTTGAGGCAGGAAAACGAGCGTCGAGTTGCGAGGCGTCAGATTCTTTGGGAGAGAGGAGGCGTCTTCAGCGGTGATGAGGGCGGTGTCAATACCCATGCGTGAGGATTCTTCAAGATGCTGCCATGCTATGAAAGAATGTCAATTTGAGAGTAGCGAAGATACATACCTTGGTCAGGTAATCTTGCCACGTCGGTACATCTACGAAGATGTAAGTTCATATGTCTTTCCCAAGATAAGCACACATACCAGGTAGGCCCCACTTCATCAACTTCCAGTTCCTGCAGAGCGTGTCACCGATTGACCAGAATCTATGAAAACGCGCTATTCACCTGTCCAACCGACTCTCTGCTTGCAAGATACAACACCACGGAATATTTAGCTCAATTC
>JANDKJ010000159.1:0-46454 GCA_028551335.1 Armillaria sp. CMW 4456
GAGGGGTTCGATTCCTTTACGTCCAATTCTTCGAATGCGACGCTGTTAATACTTTTGCTCGTAACTGTGAGTGTTTCATTCTTTTTCGTCCCCCCTGCGATAACGATGATGCTCAAGCATTTCTCCCAGAGTGCAGCGTACGTAAGGGTTCTCGATTAGTACCCATTCCAGCATAGTGTGTCCCTGATCCACACAGATTCGGGTTCGACAGTATTCTGCGACTATGGATGTGATTGCCAGGCCAGACTATATAGAACTGAAAAGACGCGTTTCTTTGATGACGATTTCCTATGATTACATGCCTACCCTTCACGTGGGCAAAAGGCTCCACAGTCATCCCATCCTCAACGGTGCCACAAGCCTTATTTTTGATTCTTCTTGATACCCCTAGATGAGACCTTTGGACTAACTCACACCCACCGTAGCAGATATCAGACATAGCAAAAAAAGAGAGCTCCAAATCTTTGCTCTTATCATGCTATGGTAAATCCACGCTCGCTGATCATCGATTATGTGGAAATCCGATAAAATTTGACTGGATATGCCTGAGGAGACGCCGGCAGCACATTAGATGTTTGATAGGGGGATGCTATTCTATTATAAATCTTCGTATTTGTATGTACGTCCATGCGAATCTGATGGAGAATTCAATAGGCCGTAAAACAAAAGCGAGAAGGAGTGACTCACTCTTGATCACAACCCTTATTCTAGTTATCATTGGGCGTAGGGGGGAATCTCCCCACAACTCTCTTGGAATATCGACGAAATGGCTATGACCAAATATACAACTCGTTCGTTTGAATGATGTAGAGAGATAGACACTCGTCTTCGGGATCGTTGAAATGACCCGTTATTGCATGCAATAAAGTTATATTTGGACCTCCGGGTGTATCTAGCCAGCAGGATGTGAACACAGGCAGTGTATAGAACTGCTATCGCTCTTTATGCTTGATTGAAATCTTGTTATCCTCACGTGTATAGTGTTACCTTCATTGGAGCGAAGGAAAGCTAGACTTGTATTTTAACGCAAGTCGAGCTTTGTGTTTGTTAATTATCAAATGCGTTTATTCCTCAAGTTCTTAAGCAGAGTCCAAATAGACTGTGTTGTCAACTGGCTAGTTCTTGTTGCTCCAGGTTAAATTCAATGAAATTTACTTTCGCGTGCACAAGGTAGTGTTCCTAGGATTGTCTTCACACCGATTCTCTGTTTCATGGACTAGATTACGATCCATGCATTCATGACGGGAGTTTTACCACTTAACTGATATGAGAATGCAAGCTCTTCCGCTCAAAACTATGGTAATCCGCACACTGCTCCTCTACAATTCGGCATGCAGCAAGTCCAACACAGAACCCACAAAATTTCACATGGAATACTCGATGTAGTCTACTGAGCTTGAGTTTCTGTATCCGACTCCTCGAACTATTCGGTGTGTCATCGTAAACCAGGGGGATATACTGAATATCTACCACACGGGCACCCTGGTGTTATAATACCCAAAGTCACATGGAATTTCCGACGGCGCCTGGTGTACTGTTACTTGAACCTCCACAGGTCATATATAGAGGTCCGCATAGGACTTGTGATCCTCTCTCGGGCCTCATTATCTGGAGATACAACTGATCTGATAGTTGAACCATTCATCTGCGAGATGTTTTGCTGCATGTGTGCGGATAATATTACTGTAGTCTCGACTGCTAATTCCGATTCTCGTAGCTCCGAATTGATGTCGATAACCGCTGCCCATTTGCACTGCGTAATATGCTTTATTTTATGACTCGATGTAATAAAACTTTCTTGACGCTCGCTAATTCAGACTCAGACTTTACATGGTTCACGATCTATTCAACCCTTGATATTATTAGTGTACATGGTTACAGCCCTGGGGAATGACGAGCCCACAGAAATTCATGGTGGAATACTCGATAGGTCTTCAAGAGTCCGCCCAGCTCGTTTATGCCCATCTGCGATCCGAGTCTGAGATCTGAGAATTCAACTCTACTGCTGAAGTCGACAGTGACATAAATGACAAACTTAGAATGGGCCTTTGCCGCACATTCTGATAGCCTGATTTGCGAGGTTAATTAGTAAAACCACTCATTCATTACAGGTCTTTTGGGATTTCCAATATGAAATACTGAAGAATTGTCCCTTGCATTGGGATTACCCACTTTATTGATTTTATCACTTTTGTAGACAGTAGAAGCTCTGCCATGGCGTGTATCTCCTGCAGTACCTGTAAAGGATGAATATCTATGTGATTCATCCCTCTACGTGTCTACTCAGTGTCACTGGATTACCGAGTTGGATTGGGTACGATCCTTGAAAGTGGTGTTTGTCAACGTCGAGAAAGGGAATATGTTGCCCGGGGTATGGTGGGGGCCGATGGCTGTGCTTGTGGTACGGCGAGTAGGTGCAACCGGCGACGGCATAGAAAAAACACAAGGACGAGTAATAGAGTAGATAGGAGGAATATCACTACTATGAAGGTGGCTTCAACGGCTGTCTGTGAGGAATTCGGAGACACCGTTGGTAGTGCTGTCAGTGATGACGAGCTTAGAGAGGAAGGAATTGATGATGACTGGCAACCTGAGATGGAGCTGTGTGAGTCTCCGATGCATGTGCTTGTAGTCCCAGGATATTCAACAGTTGGACTGGCGGGTGATGCTTCAGTGCTCCTAAATTATGTACGCATCAGCATTATTCTGTGAGCAAAAATAATACAATAATTGACGAACGTATAGAGCGCATAATCAAATATAATGTATGATGACTGTGTGCCTGTAGTTTCTATGAGGAATGCATGATTGCTGTGGTTCAAAGATGCATTGCTATAGGCGAGAATGTCGTAGTCAAAGAGATATGACCCGTCAGTGCTATGGTTGTAGTGACCAACGATGTCTCCATCAATCCGGAAATCACAGAGCACGTTGCTCACTAATCCAGTACATTCTGGATAGTTTGAAAGTATTAGATAGATATATATCGCTGATCCTGGCAGTAAGGAGCATTCACAAAACTAACCCTCCCAAATGGGATACAGCAATGGCGTACCGTAAAACCTCAGTTCGGCGCTCATATACTTCAGAGACGAGGAATACGTCGCACTAGTCCAGGTGCCGTTCATCGCTGATGAAGCTTCTGGCACAATGACACAGTCGGTGCATTGGATAGCGTTCTTCCACGTGAGCGCGCTTGCATTCATGGGCTCACTGTCTGGAGTATACTTGACTTTGAATCCGGTCATTTCATCCCCAAGGGTATCATCGATCGTGTGGTTTACGGACTTTCCGAGGATGAGGGGGTGTATGAGGAAAAGAAATACAGCAAGGGTGAATGGTGCCATGTACGATCCGAGTCATCGATGGCCATGGACCCCTATTTTATTGGTTGGCAAAGTTTGTAATCATACGATGGCATCTTTGATGATCATGTAAGCGCACGGGAAGCTTGTGCCTTGCATAATTTGACGCATACCGAGCTGTGGAAAGGAGCTATAAAAAAACTGAGAGGTTTGTGTTGCCATAAGGAAATGCTTGTCAATGTGCGAAAATAAGAAACTGAAGCCTGGAAACTTCAGTGCAAGGACCATGTCTTTTGGCCAGGAAGGTTTTTTACTAGAAGCTTGGATGACACATTAGAAGGGAGAATGGCCATTTGACTTGCAGAATTCTGTTGTTATGTACATGCATGCGAGAATTAGTGTCATAGAATCGTTCCCATGGAAAGGAAAAGTGGGAATTAACAAGAACATTAGTAAGCGAACACCTTTGTTATCATCAGCACTTGAAACATAAGCGATATACTACAAGCGTCTACCTTTTGGAAACTATGATGAACATCAGTTCCCACAGCAGCACCTTGCTCTTTCCAGCTTGACAGTTCGCAAAATTTGGAAGAATGATAATGATGGGTTAGAATATCATTATCGCTTCAGATAAAAGGACTGGTTTTATTTATAATGCAAAGAAGTACCAAGCGTGTTTCCAGGAATATTTACAGAACACTCCTGGATATCTTACAGCGCTTATCAAACACTGCCATTCATTTAATCTGTACTGGGATATCATGATACAAGAGGCCTGGGGAGGACCAGACTTGTAAAGCGGTGGAACATCACTGAAAACCAGCAGTTAAATGTATGAGTAAGAAGACACCAGCAGCGCTAAAGAAGATGTGGGACCAGGGAAGAAGGGAACAATGATGAAAGCCACGAAGATGCTGTCAAGAGCAGTAAAAAATGCGCTGTTGAGCCTGGATCCAAAGGTGAGGGACAACGGGATGCCGGAACTTCGTGATATTCATTAATTATCTGTCAGTTTCCATCGTGTGAAAAAGAAGTTATATTGTAAGGGAAACATTCAAACCATTTCTTGTCTGCAAATGACAGTAAGTACAACGAATTAATGAAGGCTAATGAGAAATTACGATCCCCGTATCAAAGTCGTGATGAAAAGCTGTTAACAATATGTATATGCTGTTGAACACATATCGCCCTTCATATTAATATTACCGTAATCATTTTTTTTACAAAGTTTTCACCAGTGGGTTATCTCTGCCCGAGAAAGATGAGCGGGAACTTGAAGGATAAAAAGAATCCCTATGCATAAATTAGCTGCTTCACGATCCTAGTACGCCGAACATCATGCCATTATTTTGCCACCATCTGTGTGAAATCCGGTGAAATGTTCACAAATGTCGTAAGACGCTGTAGTAGCAACAATCGGTGATGATATTTGCCCATGAAGGTGGCGTTGTGTCAAAGTTTGACCCGTGATGTTGTTCTTTAGTGTGAAGATCAATCAAGAAAAAGTTTTAGATTGTATTATGGTGGAACCAGAACATTAAGGAGCCCTGTGATTGATCACGAATCGAGGCTGAATACAATATTTACATTGTATTCTATCTGTAACAGTACGCAAAGCTCGTAACGATTAAACTGGTCCTGGTCAAGTCCTGGTGCATGTCTTGCTCAAATCGGGAGGAGGCAGAAGAGCGAGAACAACGCACAGAAACTTTTCTACAGCACCAGCAGCTGTAGACATAAATCGGCGTAGATACGATATACCTCACAAGCAGATATGAAGCATGCAAGTGGGAAAGAAAAAAACAGAGAGAGATGCACGTGATGCTTGAAGGGTGAAGCGATCGTGTGTGTGGCGTGGGAAGGTCTTGCTGGTTGCTTTCGGCCTACTAGCATGCGAGCGATCCGATCCTCTGGAGTCATTCCGAAGGTCAAGACACAACAGGAATGGAGTGGTGGATCTGCGGTTAGCTACCCTGTCCTGCCCAACAGGAAGGTTCGACCCCTTCTCTCCGAGTCTGCGTAAGACGAAAAAGATGTGTCTTTGTTGCCAACGGTCTTGTCGCTTTTCGGTTTGCTCTCTATTTTTGCCTTTGGTTTTGTTTTCTTATTCTTTGGTTTTTTTTTTTAATTTGGCCTTTTCGCAAAAATTTAGAACCAAGCGACACTCGGAGGTAACGTCTTGACTCTTTTCGATTCACCTACTCAGTCGCTCTATTCTATCAATCCAGCCGTCTTTCTGCTGTTCGGTCACCACCTCAACATCCTGCATGGACTACATTGCAAAAAATTATAACTGTTATGAGGACGGTATTGTCCAGTGGAAGTTCCACCCAAGCTGTGCAGAGGTTCAATTCCTCGACGTCCCATCATAGTACGTCCTCACGCTCAATTTTTTTTGCTAATGGTAATCAAAAATTTCATCCATCAATTGAAAATTCATTCTTTTCATTCATTCTTTGGTTCCTTTCTCGTCTTTTAACAAGCCATCCATCAGCTATGAACCCGCGCGCGCTACAATGAACCTCTGAATCGGATGCAGATTCTCGGGCATCCCGGATCAGAGTCAGGATATCTGGGCTGGCGATCGACGATTAGCCCGATAAGTTGCATTTTCATACATACCATGTTCTTAATACGCGCTGTTGCTGATTGTTTCGGTTAAACCTTCGAATTAGGATGCTGTTCTGTGTAAATGTGGTGATGGACACGAAAGATCGCGATGCATACCTGTGGACTTCCTCTACAAAATGTAGACTAGAAGCCTAAGGCTCGAGGGACGAGGAGCCACCATCACCAGGGGGCGTCGCAAGATCCGACTCGGACTCTTTTAGGGCAAGTCTCTCCTCTTTGGTAACAAACATCAAAACAATCCTGCACGACGCAAGTGACCTCTTTCCCAATTCACTCGGCAGTGACATAAGTCTACCACATTGCTCCATCATGGCACGACTCGAAGCGGATTTCCTGACCAATTCACTCGTGGCGATCATATGTTCAGGACAATCATCTGAATACACTCTACTTCTCCAGAACCCTTCCCTCTCCATTCCAAGGTAGAGAAATTGTTCGCGCGTCTATCAGATTCCGCCAACAGAACGACGTGCCTCAGAACACATCAATGTGGGTCCGAATACCTGCTTAGCTCCAGTCGTCCTAGCCCTCTGAATACTCATTGGTTCCTCCATTATCGTTCTTCCCCTCTTCCCTCCTCCGCCATGCTCACCTCCCTCCTCCTTCTACCCGCCCTCTTACCGTTAACCCTCGCAGCAAGCACAAACCGCACGATCGACGACACCCTCGGCGATGCAATCACCGGCCTCCAAGTCGAGTACCTCCCGCTGAACAGCCCGAACGACACGGGGGCGCCCTTCTGGAAACACGCAGACCAATGCACGGGGTGTGCAATCCTTCCGGACCGGACACGGGCGTATGACGGGACGTGGACCGCGACGACGTACGTGCCCGCAATCGAGTACACGTCCATTGGGCTCCGCTTCAATGGTCAGTTCCCTGCCGTGGATGTATGCTATTATTCTGACTGAGTCGACGTGTGCTTGTAGGGACGGCGATATACATCTACCTCATCTTGTCGAACTACCCCGAGAACACGAGCCTCGTGAGCCGGACGCTGTGTAATTTCCGGGTGGACGGGAGCGTGGTTGGCGGGTTCCGCCATGACACGGACGGATCGCTGGCGTACGCGTTCAACACACTCGCGTATAGTAACGCGTCGGTAGGCGAAGGAGAGCATATTGTTCTTATCGAGACGACGGGGAACGAGTCATCGTATGTGGCGTTTGACTATGCGGTGTACACGTGAGTTGCTATGTTCCTCTGACAAGGGTTTCGCTGACGGCGGGCATAGAGTGAATGACGAGCCAGGGTCAACTCGGAGGCTCTCGCATGGGGCAGTGGCAGGCATTATCGTAGGTGTCCTAGTTGCCGTGGTGCTAGTCACTTGCACTGCCGTGGTCCTCTACCGCCGACGCCCCCGCCCAGCAGAAAGTTCACCAACAACAGAAATGGGGGAGAGTGTCGCGGGGGTCATGCCATTCAATGTGTTCCATCTCAGTTCCCCGTCGTCGCAGCAGGACAGTGGAGAGACTCACCCTAGACGAAAAGGCCTGGGAGGACGAGTGCGGGACGAGAACTCGCCTGAAGGCAGCGTCATGCCTGGTCCAATACAGAGTGCAGACCCTGGAGACGCGCCACCCAGTTATACAGACGAGATATATCCGACGACTGAGGGAAGACACGTCTCATATTAAAAGAAGAGGAACATGTTGGATGGGAAGAGAGTGCACATTGCGAGTGCTTCGTAATATAACCAGTATTCTGATGACGATCGCACAGGCCCTGTGATTGCTACAAGATTAGTACTACCCTTCGGTGTTCGACCGGATTGGCTAAGGTTATAAATACACACAAGAGGCGGATATATGTTTTGACTTGCCTCCATCCACTTTGAGTCCATGCCTACACAGCCAATCGGTAAGCAAAAGTAGCTTTTAGATGCCAACGTAACCATGGAGAAGGTAGTCACAGGATATCTTTATTTAACGCTGCATCACAAAATTCAGTTGTAGGCGCCGAGTGATTTCTGGTTGCTGTTGAGGTAAGCGAGCAGAGTTATTTTTTTTTTCCGAAATGAACTTCTTCACTGGCTGTCAGGTCAGTACCGGGTTGCTTGTAGTCCAGAGGGTCCTTTATTCGTGAAGAATACATACCTTCCCTAGATATTGCATCGTCGAAGCATTACCTACTCCACATCTCCGCTGATTTTACGTACAATCTCGACTCGAAGGACCTGCGAAAGCAGTGATTCAATCAGCATTCGAAAGAGACGATAACGGCTCACCAATAGAGGCCATAAACTGTTGAATCCCACCGTTTTATATAAGTCCTAGTTGGTCTATAGTGTGCTGAAAGAAAAGTTATAGAGTATCCATCCGAGTCATCAATACGTACTCCGATTTTGACCTTACAAAAAGTGAGCATTCTCTTTTGGAACACAAAGAATTGAATAGTTCTTTTAGTGAGGTAAACAGCACTTCAGGTGGCATCGGTTGACAGTGGACTTGAAACAAGCCTTAAAAATTTCGTGATTCAAACTTAGCTCTCAGAGTTTTATGGCGCACTTTTCTTTAACGTTCTTCCAGGCATAATAGAAGAATAATAGTTCAGTGTAGAGTTCTTACCAGGGGAATGAAGCGTTTACCCTCCACATACTGTAGAAGTCCAAGTACTAGAGAGCAGATACAGAAGCAATTCTCTTACGTGGCGCATGCGCATCAAGATCAAGATAGATACACTTACCGACCGGTTCATTTAGAAATGATAGGTACTGTGATGGATACCGCTTGTCTTCGATGTCAATGACTTCATAGGATGCAACAACCGGCAGAAGAAGTCGAGTCCGTCTGTAGCGGCCCAAATTTTCAGGATCTGGTGACGTATCTCACCAAATTCATGGTAACGCCGCGTCCTCTGCCAAAATCATTGTAGAGTAACTTAAGTTGTCACCATGCGCAGCTTGACTATCTTCCGAGCATCGTACAGGCCCTGGTTGAAAACGTTGAATTTTTGGGAACTTGACGAAAGTCGCGCGGGTGATGTAGGACTCAGTGATAAAATACTCGGTTGGAGTGTTGCAATTGAAATTCAACGACGATATCGATGAATACCAGGCTTACTTTCCTATCGCAATGCCCAACAGCGCGAAGACCGTTCCCACGACTCCCTTAAACCTGCCACCCCCACCCTCATCAGCGAGAGCTCCCAAGCTCCCGAGAAAAAATCAACCAAAAATGGGATGACAGTCAACAAGTCTGGAACGATGGTGACCAGCGACTTGAAGCACGATGCCGAGGAGCCCGCACCCGCTGTGCATAAGGGTTCTCGCTCCCTTCGCACATGAAGCGATGGACAATATAGTCATGTTTCAGACTTATTTTAATCCCGGTAGCTCCACTATAGGGCATACGACAATATCATGCGATAGAGGATATTAAGGGCAACTCTCGGAAATCCTTAACCGATGTCGATACCTACTTCTCAATTGAATTGTCTAGCATGTTCTCCTTTATTGTTTGACGTGATGAAACTTTCTTGACGTTCAGGTATCGCCCCACGATGACATTCGCCAATTCGGACCCGGACTGTATATGGTTCACTTACCGATTCCAATACCCCCAATGTTATCGGTGCACCTGGGTACAAACCTGTGGACTGCCTGCTATGCCAGTTCAATAGAGAACCCATATAATTCCAAGGCGGAATACTCGATGTGGTGTGAAGAGTCCATCCAGCTGGTTCCACAAATGAATCTACAGCCGGAGATGTGAGAATTCAACTTTTGCGATGCTAATGTATCTAATAAAACCACTCGCTGATTACAGGTCTCTGTGGGCTTGCGTTGTGTACTACTGAGGAATTGTCCCATGCATTGGGATTACCGACTTTATTGATTTCATCACTATTGCAGACGATGGAAGCTCTGCTATGGCATGTGTCTCCTGCAGTGCCCATAAAAGATGAATATCTACGTGTTTCTTCACCATCTGCCCTTCTACTCAATCCCATTGGAGTACCGAGTTGGATTGGGAATGACCCCCGGAAATTGGGTTTGTCAACATCGAGAACGGGAACACGCTGTGGGAGTTTCCAGGTTTCAGGAGTGGTTTGGGGTAAGGTGGGGTAAGGTGTCTGTGTCGGCGGTATGGCGAGAGGGTGTGACTTGCGACGGCGTCGACAAAAATACAAAGCGAGTACTGCGACAAATATGAGGAATACAGACACCCCCACGGTAATGCCGACTGTCATGGCTTTTGAAGAGTTTGTAGAGGCACTTGTCAGTGCTGTTGATTGTGACGAGGAAGGAACTGATGATGATTCGCAGCCTGGCATGGAGCTGTGTGAGTCTCCTGGGCATATCGTCGGAGTCCCAGGATATTCAATAGTTGGATTGGCGAACGATGCGTCATTGCTCCTACATTATGTACGCATCGGTATCACTTTGAGGGCAAAGTAACGCAAGAATGGACGAACGTGTAGAGTGCATAATCAAATATAACATATGATGACTGTGTGCCTGTAGTCTCTATGAGGAATGTATGATTGCCGTTGTCCAAAGATGCATTGCTATAGGCAAGAACGTCGTAGTCAAAGCGATATGACCCGTCAGTAGTATGGTTGTAGTGACCCACGATGTCTCCGTCTACCTGGAAATCACAGAGGACGTTGCTAACTAATCCAGTGTTTTCTGGATAGTTTGAATGTATTAGGTAGATATATATCGCTGAACCTGGTAATGAAGTCCTTTCAGCAAGCTAACCCCCCAAAATGGAATACAGTAGTGGCGTACCGTAAAACCTCATTTCGGCGCTCATATACTGCAAAGACGAAAAGTACGTCGCACCAGTCCAGGTACCGTTCATGGCTGATGAAGCTTTTGGTTTAATTGCGCAATCAGTGCACTGGATAGCGCTCTTCCACACGAGCGCGCTCGAGTTTCTAGGCTGACTGTCTGGAGTATACTTGACACGGAAACCCGTCATTTCGTCCCCGAGGGAATCATCGATTGTGTGGTTTACGAGCTTTCCGAAGATGAGGGGCTGTAGTAGGAAGACAAATAGAGCTGGGAGAATGGTGCCATGTACGATCATCGACTCGGATGGCGAGGATGGCACGAGAAATCTTGTTTTATTGGTTGGCGGAGCGGGTATCACCATGTTTGGTGCATTGCACTTGATTTAGCGGAGACGCCAGCCAGGATACTTGATCCTGATGTTTCTGAGGAGAAAACTAAGCGAGCGGAAGGGGTATCTTGTCACATCAGCGCCCGTGGTCCGTGTTGCTTTCAAACAGTCATACAAATCTAATCTGTTTCAATGGAAAGTATGTCATGAGAAGACTTGGGATATGTTGGAAGGGTACTGAAAAAGGTGCAAAATTTTGGCAACATTCGCAGACTCCATGTCCCTGTTATTGAATGTCGCCGAAAATGGAGAAGAAGAAGAACGATATTCAAGAGGTGTCCACGAAAACTTTGAAACATACTTGCGGGATGATGTAGCATGTTTGATGAAGTATGCCGTCATACGACGACGTCGCTGAACATTGGTTAGGCGCACGGGAAGCTTTTGGTTTGCGTACCTTGAAGGATACCGAGCTGTGTGATTCTATAAGGAAATTTCTGCGCTCCCTGGGAAAATAAGAATCTATATGCAGTACACCGAGTACCGCGGCATATGACCTCCCAGAGTGTACAGTAGCATCTGGGATGAAATACACGAATGGAGACTGACTGACAGCCCCGGCAATGTAGTCTTCTCTACAAGATTGGTATAATTAATGCACTTTACTCTAGACAGAGATGATGCCATCGATACCATAGAATAGTTCTCGTGAGAGTAAAAGAATTTACGAGAATGTTAAGTGATACCTCTTTGTTATCATCAACACCTGAAACATGAGCGGCATGCCGAAAGTATCTAGTACCTTTCGAATGCTGTTACAAGATCAATTCCTACAACTACGCTTCGCTCTTTCCAACTTGACAGTTTGCAAAATTTGCCGTGCTAGCGATAACGATATGACGGGTTAGAATATCATCATGGCTCCAAAGAAGAGTAACGGGTTTATTTACAATGCAGAGAGCATCAAGCGTGTTTCCGGGCATAGTTACAGAACACTCCCGGAGATATCACAGCGCTTATCAAACACTGCCCTTCATTTAATCCATAGTTGGCCGTCATGACACACGAAGCACGGAGAGGACCAAGCTTGCAAAGTAGCGGAACGTGATTTAAAAAACAGCAGTGAAAAGTGTGAGTAAGCCTGAGAGGATGCCAGCAGCGCTAAGGAAGACAGGTATCTAGGGAAGAGCAAACAATGATGAAAGCCACGAAGATGTTGTCGAGAGCGGTAACGAACGCGCAGTTGAACCTGGATCAGACGTTCTCTCTAATGATGAGTAACAATGAGATGCCGGAACCTTTCGGTGGTATTCATTGATTATCTTTCAGTTTGTGAAGGGTAACAAAGAGGTTATATTATAAGGAAAACATTCAAACTATTTCTTGTAGGTTGGAAATGACAGTGATTACAACGAATCAACAAAGACTAACTACTAAAGCCTGAGAGGTGGACACGATACTCCAATAACGTTCAAGGTGAATTGTTCTTGGCTGCCGCGATACAATGAGTGGACATTGATGACTCTATATATAATTTAAATAGAAATACGATCCAGTATCAAAATCGTGATGAAATGCTGTTACCAGTATGTGTTTTCTGTTCAACACATATCATCTTCTTGTGCTACTGTAGCTGCTTTCTACATGAATTACCTCCGCACGAGAAAAACGGGCAGGAACTAGAAGGATACAGAAGTCCTATATATAAATCTAGTAGCTTCTTCATGATCTATAACATTGCAACAACACGCAACTGCCTTATCTCTCGTTGTCCCCCCATCTGTGTGAAATGCTATGAAATGTTCACGAAAGACGTGAGAGGTGATATAGTAACCGGGACTGGTGTTATTTTCCCATGAATATGGCGTTGTCTTGAAGATTACTAAGAAAGAAGCGTGATGTTGCTCTATGGTGTGATAATCAACAGAAAAAAAAACACTACCAGATAGGTATAGTGCTCGCGGTATCTCCACAACCGGTATTCCTAGTCTATGAGGTGCTTCCGTTGGTTTGACAGTTTGCGGTTGAATTGGTATTTGCATTAGCATTCGTATGCATGGGTCTCCATCATTTGAATCTTTCTATTATCGGTCTATACGTGGCCATGTTGTAAGGTCTCCCCTTCTCCTCATGTGTGTCCCCTAACACATTTAATCTTCGCTTCAACGCTCGTGAGAATGTCAGATTGCTTGCTTTCACTTTTGAACGCAAGCACTACATTAATTGGTTCATGTTTTTAACTGCGAGACTCGCGTGCAGGCTTCCATGAAGTTTTTGACGGTATTATTGTGGAACCAGAATGCTAAAGAGGCCTATGATCGATGATACATTAGGACTGAATCGAATATTTACACTGAATGCTATTAAGAACGGTACACAAAGCTTGTAACGATTGAACAGCGCCTGGTGCATATGTCTCGCTCGAATTTTTATTCACCGACTTGCATTGACAGATTACAGATACATCTATAAAAACCTAAATGAACAAAAGTGAGATAGTCAAGAATTTAAACACCGGCAGAAGTCGCTAGAATACTTTCTGTGGGCGCTACCCCCCTGCCAGAATGTAACTAGTCCCTACGCGTAAAGTCCACATATTCCTAACACTTCTTATCATAGTCCATGATCAACCGCTCATTTTGACACCTTTCCAGTCAATTGTCGAAGACTGTGGAAATTATCCTTCTATCAGGATCGTAGCTTTTCAACGACCAAACTTCTATCGTGCACGAATGAACTTGGAGATCTTTGCACGATAGAGGCTCGTATGGGAGCCGTTGCACCTGATTCTGAGCACAAAGTTTCCGAGTCTGTATATGACTTTTCATCTTCTAATTTTTCCCCCTGTGGCCGTGGTGTAATGAATTGCTGGGCTGCAAATGACTCCTGAAAATTGTCTTCATCATCCAGGCTGATGCGTGAAACAGGGTCAGGCTGCTGCATTCCGCGATGTAGCGGAAGGAAGGAGACCAAGGACTTCTTCGCGGATGGGTCTGCACTTCGATAGCGTCGACGAAAGTATAAGAGAAAGAAAATTGAAAGTATGATCAATGTCGAGATCCCAACAGTAATTCCAGTGGCCAATCTCTTTCTCGATTTGGTAGAAACTGTCCCTGGCGATGATGAGCCTGAGGGATTTAAAGAGGATGCGGTTGTTGATGAAACATCAACAGAACTCGATCGCGAAATGGATGTTTTATTATTTCTAGATGTATCATTGAGTGTGAGAAAAAATAAAGAAAGACAGGGCCCAAATACGTGTAGAGTGCATAATCAAAAATCACGTATGACTGTTTCCTTCCCGTAGTCTCTATGAGGAACGTATGTTGGCCATAGTCCAGAGACGCGTTGCTGTATGCCAGAACATTCGGTTCAGCACGATACGACCCGTCGGTGGTATGGTTGTAGTTTCCCACGATTTCGCCGTCCATTCGAAAATCACAGAGGACATTGCTCACTAATCCAGTGCTTTGTGGGTAGTTTGTAACAATCAGATAAATGTATATCGCTGAGCCTGAGGAACATTCATAATGCTGAGATTTTGGGATGAAAGACGCAGAAACATACCATGAAACGTTAGTTCAGCGGTAATATTTTGCAGAGACGAGAAGTACGTCGCACTAGTCCATGTGCCATCCATCGCTGATGAACTTTCTGGTTTAATGGCGCAGTCATCGCATTGCAGAAAGTTCTTCCACACAAGCGTGCTTGAATTTAAAGGCTGATGCTCTGGACTATAATTGACCTTTAGTCCCGTTAATTCATCGCCGTACGTATCGTCAATGGTGTGATTAGTGAGCTGTGCTGCCACAACGAGGAGCTTGATGAGAATTATAGTGACAGTGTGAAGTTCCATGGTACAGGCATGAAGGTAGGTTCTGGTGAGTTAAGCCCTTTTGACTACAAACTGGTTGGCAGTGCCGAATGGCATTGATTCAGGTCAAAAACCCTGCCGACCTCATCATGAGATCTAAGCAGTGACAACGTGAGAAGAAGAACGCTAATGTGTAGTAACATCAATACACTGAATTTTCTACGATGAAGGGTTAATAGGTACAGAAGAGGGAGAATTCGAGTTACCGTTGGCATTTCTCAAACCACGTTCTCGGAAAGGGTCCGAAACGTAGGGATAGGGTCGTCAAGCAATTGAAATGATCACGATTGGCGCTTATAATATATAGCTGATCGTAGGGCAAAGTTGTCCTGATGCTTGGATGCAAGATACGGACAAGGAACGGCGAAGATTGGAACTCTTGAAATTTATTGGCGCAAGGCCCCTAGCTGATGAGATAAATGCACTTACTCCTATTTTATTTGCGGTCAAAAGAACGCAAACTGACGCAGGAGTAACAAGACGTGAAGAAAGTATCTTCTCCATCTATTACGAGATAATGGTATCGGAACGCATCATAGGAATGATATTGATCGAGTTCGGGATTGTTACTGCACCATACATTTCAAAATTAGCAGTCCGACATCATCGCGCGGCTATATGGTACGATGACTCGTTAGGAATATGGATTCCAAATAGAAATCGCCAAGGCCAGAGATTCTGTGTTTCATTGGTCTGGGATTTATGGCAGGGTAGGCACAATAGAGAGGAGAAAAGATGAGTGTTTTTCTAACGTAAAGCTTTTTGACAAGATCCTAGCCCACTGAAAATTTCTGACCCAGGGACGGATAAATGACACGTCTAATGCATTCGCGTGTCAAATAGTACACTAAGCTTACTCCACTTCTGCACACGCTGGGCCCTTGTGAAGAAGGCACGAGTGATCTAACGCAAATTAATTGTCGTATCGGTGCTTGGCTACTTTCCTTCATGAATATTCAGTATACATCTTCGTCTAGCGGATATTTAGTTTTAAAAACACTATTATGTTTCAAGTATATTTTGATTAGTATTGAGTAAATGGATTTCTTCATATTAATTGTGTCACGGTCCCTTTCAATCAATCAGAATGGCTTGATTCTCACGATTATTCGAAGTCACTTCTTGACTGAATAATGCAATTTCTGGGAGATTGGTAGGTATTGTCACGAAAGCTTCCTCATTTATCACCCCTGTAAATTCCTAGCACGTTTTGAAAGAAGGACGAGAAATATATAAAAATAATGCATATCCTGAAACTGAAAGTTCTCCATTGTGAATGAAAATCTTTCTCATTGGCTTTCCCATACTCCATCTCTTGTGTAATGTTTTATAAATTCGGAGCTAACAATATCCGATAACCGAAAAGCTCAACCAAGTCATTCGTTGGAATTGCAAGAGCGTAGTTGAAGTACGGATGCCCCCATTAACTGAATGTCATTTTATATTGACCACTCTATTCATTAGAACTTTCCGCTTTGGAATTAGAACCCTGCGCTAAGAGCCTGCCAAAGGACGTGGGGAAGCCAACTCGTCAACCATACACTGTTCAGACATTGCTAGCCAAAACTTCTCGGAATAAAATTAACAGAAGAAGCCTCTCGTCGAACCAGCTACCTGAAACCGGATAATGCAAAGTATTCCCAACTCTCTGATACATGTTCCCCATCTCCGGAACGCCCAAACTGTCCCAACGTGTTCCTCCACGATTTCTCCCATCCTTGGTTACTGTTAGAATGTTTCAATCGGCTGTCTCCAAGGTGTGGAAGCAGGTACGTTAGGTGTCAGCGTCTCGGTAGATGACTCTGCATTATACACCCCGTCAGTAGCAGCACGTTGAGGGCCATGATTGAATGGGCGGAAGAAAGTTTCAGGGTGCGCTACTACTTCCCTAGTTTCCGGTGCGCTTAACCTTCTACGGCGTCTGTGGATGTAAAAGACCACTGTCGCAGCTAATATGACGATGACCAACACCGCTACTGCGATGGCACCTCCGAACGTTTTGGTTAAATTTGGGGAATGCGGCGCTGTCGAGGATGTAGAGGAAGGCGCTTCTGATGACGATGTACCAGGGTTAATCGAAGCGGTGAGTAATTCACCATTTGGATTAGAAAGAAGGGATGCTGGTTGGGTGTTTCTATCAGTCGCCGTTAGAAAGATGGTAGTTGAAAGCAATAGCGACATACGTGTACATTGCATAATCAAAAATGAGGTATGATGGCTTCGTCCCTGTAGTCTCAATGACCAGCGTGTGATCTTCATCGCTCAACGATGCATCACTGTACGCAAGAACGTTGTATTCAAACTGATATGTCCCATCTGTACTATGGCTATAGCTTCCCACCAGCTCCCCATCCATCCGGAAACCGCAAAGGACATCGCTCACGAATCCTGTGCTCTTTGGATAGTTAGAAAGAATGATATAGACGTATATCGCAGACCCTGTGGGGTGAAAGATGTAGAATGGTCGTACAAATATAGTAGGGGAGACGCACCGTGAAAGAGCAGTTGGGCTGTCACATTCCCCGAAGAGGGGTGGTAAGTTGCTCCAGTCCATGTACCGTTCATTGCCAATGAGCGCTCAGGTACAATAGGACAATCGCTGCATTGGAAGTCGTGTTGCCATACGAGTGCGGTACCATCCCCATTCTGACCGGACGAGCTGTAGTTCACTCGGAAGCCAGTGAGCTCATCCCCAAATGTATCGTCAATAGTGTGATTGATGAGCCCATTTACGGCCAAGAGGGATAGGAGAAGAAGCATGTAGAGGGGCATGGTGAACATGGGTGACAGTGCGAGACGGTAGGCTCCCCAGAAGTTCCGACCATCGTACGGCAGTCAGATCGTGAGAGTGGAATTGACTTCGCAAAGAACTCATGGCAATGGGGAGGTAAAGATAGGCGAGCACTGAATTTGCAGCAGAAGGCTTCTCCCACAGGTACGTGAGATTGTGGATCAAAGCATGCCTGGTTAGCGAGTGTGTGTGATCATGTGGTCAGAGAAGGGATGCTGCCGCAGTCAAAGAAACGACGAGATCGAAGAACAATGAAGGATGTTTGTTCTGTAACGAGATACGAGTATAAAGAGAGATAAGCGATAGAATCTAGACATACCATCGGCACTAGTAATGCTTATATACATTGATCACACCCTCAGGATCACTTGAAACGAAGATTCGAATTCACTTATCGAAGCCCCGTGATCGTGAGGATAAGAAGTGGCCTGGATAAAGTTAAACCGGTAATTTGGCTCGTCGAGGAATGCCCATGGCATATGACATTTCAGGGAAACGAAGGGTCGCCTTTCAGATGGGCCCGGAATCTTCGCATGAGCTTTGAGTCGTCAAAAATGAATATCAAGACGGAATTTCATAGTCGTCGTCAGTGAATTGAAATACTTGTGCCAAGCTTACTCACTATCCGTCATCGCCAATCATGAACCTGGAAGACACGAATTTGGAGTCCTGGCCGATGCGATGAGCATGTTATTCAGTTAACAATAAATTTCTTCGTATCACTGGATAGCCAATCGGATACATTTCGAACGTTTCATCTTTTCGAATAGTCCACGATACTTTGCAGGCATATTCAAGGACGAATGTTTAGGCCTACAATGAGGAAAGGAAAATTAGCCCTGCAGGGAACATACATAGATAAGTCTTAACCAGCCTTTGCAGAAAGGGAAGAAACGGCAAAACTTTGTCGGCACGTGTAAGTCACCCTATTTGCATTTCTTCGGCGAGAGGATATCCATTTCGAGGGACTCTTTGAGAACATTCAATCACTGGTAGAGAGAAAAGATCTGGAAAGTCGCTATCGATTCTCTTTGTACTTCTCCATTCAGGTCTGTATGTAGTCTGAATGATCTGATACCGACTTCTTAGGGCCACGATTGCGAATCTAGACCAAGCTTGATCGTCCGCATATATGGGCTGGATTCAGAGAGTTACGCCAACGAATGAAGAAATAGACTCGTCCCGTTACTAGATACACGAGGCGTGAATTGGAGTGCGTTGATATACCCTGATCTCCTGCTGTCTTATGCGGCGATTTATAGTGATAGCCTTATTTCTCTGCGATTGAGGTTGAAAGGACGGTGGTGTGGTGTTCTGGTATACCTGAGCTTACAAGACTAGATTTCCGCTGAACGGAAAACTTGACTTGACGATAATTGGTAAAGTTCAATCACTGGCACAACTCCTGTAAGATCCGTAAGCTCGAAGAAGGGCACAATGGTTTATTCTGTTATGAGACAAATACTTTAATGGGTATGATGTTTATGATATTTATTCAGGGCCCTGGATACGGCGGGATATCTTCGCATTTTCGGGAATACCGTCGTCGTTCGACCTTTCTTGGCTGTGGACTCAGAATACGCAAAGAAAAGAGGTAAAAAAGTGGGTCAACATAGCAAGGCCTCGTATGGAATGCCAGAAGAAATGTCTTTTAGCATGTCGTTAATACCAAAAGCCTCGGGGTGACCCTTATTTAACGTCAGTCAATTCAAATTATGGGATGAAAAATGCAGAACTCTGACTTCTCTTCGTGCTTCACGCCATTCATCTGACCCTGCTCGGCTCTTTGTAAGTTCGCGTTGCCCGAATGTCGCGCTCATCACCAAATTTGTTCCGTTTGGTTGGTATGGGGGGCAGGTGGAAGAAAGAAGCAGCGGAGAAAAGGAGGAGCGGTGAGGAGTCCGCGACGGATTTCGTAGCACGTCGACTTGGAATACTGATATATGATATTTTGAGGTGGTTAGTGAGTAGCTAGCGTACAGCCTCGCTCGTGGTCGACGTGCAGAGTAATCGGGAATCGGTCATGGACCGCTCTAAACACGAGGCAGCGACGGTTACGGGATGACGTGCATGTCGGCAAATGCCGTGTGGCAGTACTCAATCCCTACCACGCATTGCATTCCTTGTTTCATTTCTTTCGCTCGTTTACTCCTTGCTGCATTAGTGCATGCCCCTTCTCGATCCTTCAACACTATTTTAATGGGTCTTAAGCGCCAACTGCGCCCTCGACAGGGCCCTACCACCGACTCTGGCGCAGGCTTTCCTACTTCTGTACGTCACAATGAACACATACACGATGCATCGTGCTGATGAAAATTAGGGTATTTCTGCGCAGATATCGCCCTCAGATGGCAATGGAGCGACTCCCTCTGATACAAGCGGAGCGGGCTCGGGAGGACCTGGGTCGTCAACGCCTCAAACAACCGAGAGTACATCTCCAACCACCAGTGATACGTCTACCAGCTCGACGACATCAAGCTCCACTTCATCAACCTCATTGACGTCCTCCACGTACGTAGTTCACGTCTCTTTCACGCCGTGTTTGACTCATGATTCCCCAGACCAACCACCAGTACCAGTACCAGCACCAGTTCCACCATCTCAACATCGTCGACGTCGAGCCCGACATCCTCCACGACATCCGCGCCGCCATCAACGTCGTCGTCTACCCTCACTGTTACCTCGACCTCCTCCGCACCTCCTTCAACGACGACGTCCTCTATCCCCTCCACGACCTCCGTTACTGACACCACGACGTCCACGCCCTCTATTACCTCGACCTCCGATGAATCGAGCACAACGTCCCTCACTACAATCGTGACATCCATCTCCGGTCAGCTCACGACATATACGACGAATATGCCCACGTCGCTTGCCACTTCCGACTCGAGCTCGAGTGACGTAAATCGTACTGCCCTTATTGCCGGCATCACCACCGCCGCTGTCGTGCTTGCAGCCCTCGCCCTCGGTGCCGTCTTTATTTACAAACGTTCCCAGAAACGGCGCATCGGTTTCATGGAGACTATCAAGCGCATCAGGCGGGAAGGCAAAGGTGCAGGTGCCGTCGGGCTGCTTGATGACGAGTTTGAGGATACAACTCATCAGCGGTATACTGATTTGCCGAATACACCTGTGTCGATACCTCGCTCGATGCCGCATCCCTCTCCTCCTCCTTCCGAACCCTCAAATTACTCCACCGCCTCTCTCATTCGTGGTGACTCTGGAAGCCTATTCCGGGAAGAGGTCTGGCCACCACCACGTGAAGGGAGCGGCCACTCTCGCGAGCCGAGCATCGAAGAGGATCCTTTCAGGGCTATCATGCCCTCGCCTCTCCCACCTGGAGCTGCCCAGCCCAAAAAGCCAAGTCCGCTGAGCGGGGAATAGGCGTTCCCCTTCTTTTCAGACTATTGCATGGACTCATTCATACTCACCAATACATCGCTAACTACATCTCCTTTGGATCGTGTAATCTACATTGCTTTTGGATACCACGACGGTGTTTAAAATAAACCACTGCTCCTTTCATTCCTTGGTTACTCCCGGTCGTCGAACTCTGGTCCCTAAGTGCTAAGATACCACTGAAGGCTCATTGGCTGAGTGTCCAATCTTGCCGTCCTTTTTACGACCGCTAACCATCTAGACTGTCAGACTTAGCGCTGACTAACAGGGCCGAGGGTATCACACATGTTGGGGTAAGGGTATTTCAGTCGCGCCGTGCCGGCACGGTCTTAGGATATCCACTATGAGGCTTGGTTATAGCTAACAATTTGGCTTGAGCCCGGCTCACAGGCTTCCGACTTGGGCAATTCCCCCCACCCCCCGGCGGTTTCTGAGTGTCTCCGGGCCGCTATTATTATTTGTCCTCGGCTGACAGTCGACTACTCACAAGTCTGTCCGGGGCTGTTAATGGGACAGTCTTTACGGGCCTGAGGTAAGATCCAAGCTTTATAGACTTGTCGGTTTTCTGAAGTTTTTTTTTTCGGAGAAGACGACGTTGATGGGAATGTAGTCGGATGAATGATCATAGCTTCATCAAGAAGCAAAGTTGATCAAATGTTCAGGAATTCTTAGGTGCACTTCACCCTCGTTTACTTGACCCAAGCCTCCATCGAGCGCCATATCATTTCTGACAAATAAGAAAGCAGAGGACATGAAGTATGTATTTTAACGAAAGCACGTACTTTTATTCAATTGAGATGCTGGATCATGTTTGTCGATTGCTCGCATCCGGCTTCGTCACCCGAGAGACTGGCCCTTCAACGATGTCAAGTCGCCTACACTCAGGTACATTGTCTATTCTGTTATCTCTATATTACTGAATGCGTACCGTAGCAAGGATGTATTCCACTTTTCCCGTAACCCGAGTCGCTGATGCGCTAGGCTTCAACAGGAAGATAGGCTCCGCCTCGAAAGGAGGTGGTGTGAAATAGGGGCGAGGACGACTTTATACAAAGTAGACCTTTCTCTGTCAATCCCTTTCTAATCGGCTGGTCAGTCACGAAGGTTTGATACTAGGCTAGGTGAATACCTTCAAGATACGGCAACTACTTGCAAGATCTCTGTCAGCTGCTTTGGATGGCCTTTGCGTCAAGTATTTTATTGCAATCCGGAAGCTGATGGGGATCAGAGTCGGGTTATCGAACGACAACGACGGACGGATCCAACGTTTAGATAGTAGGACGATGTCGCTTTGCTGCGACTGATGAAAGGCTGGGGCAGTTGTCAGTCCAACGAAAAAACAAGGAAGCGTTGCGTTATGGAACTGAGAAGTCGTGTTGATACCCTTCGCCTGCCTATTCTCAATCGTATCAGATCGACGCGAACTGACTAGGCAAGCCGTGAAATACTCAGGACATCTAATGGTCTGGATCTGTTTGGAAAGTGGGCATTTCACGGCGTCACTTCATTTTTAACCTTGAAGGCTCAACATTTTTCTATTCAGTATACCCCTTTTGAACCATCATGTTCAGCACGGCGACAGCTCCACTTGCCTCTTAGTTGTGGAGAAGAATCTGGTAGATGTGGATCGATCGATGTCTGAGATTGTGGGTAGTAAAGGGGGTGTTACGTAACGGAGGCGGTGAAGAGTAAGTGAATTCAGCACTTGTCTGAGGCGTTGAGACTCACGTTGTGCCAAGCAGATCTTCTTGATAACTTACAGCTGCATGTCTGCGACACAGCCAGCGACAGATGCACCTCCAGTGACAGAGGCGCCACCGACAAACAATCCTGCACCGTCGCCGACGGATACGCCGGCTGCCAATACACCTCCACAGATGACCACCAATGCGCCTACCTTCACGACTGAGGCACCGCCATCTCCAACTGCGACAGCTCCGACTTTTACGACAGCGAATGATCCTACGACCACGACTGTGGCACAACCTTCAACGACAACGACCAGTTCGAGTTCCTCTACTTCCTCTACGTCCTCCACTTCCACTTCTTCTTCGTCGCCGTCCAGCAGCAGCAGTACTCAAACATCTTCGAGTACCACGAGTAACAACGAGACCACGATAGTGAGCTCGAGTTCGAGCTCGGACACCTTTGTGCCAATTGTGACGACAACTAGCTCTTTCACTGAAACCACTACGCCCCAATCCGCTCCGGCGACGACGAGCACCACTGACCCTACCACTACTCCAGAGACAACGAGTAGCACGTCGAGTACGAACACTCATACAAAAACCACCCACCAGCCATCTGTCTCAGTAGTAGGGACGACGGTCATTGTCACTCAATCCAACGGCCAACAAGTAACATTGACATCGACAGTCTTCGCCACAGCCTCGTACAGCGTTTCACCTCCTCCGTCCCCTCCATCCTCTTCCAACACGGGAGCCATCGTCGGGGGTGTGGTTGGCGGTGTACTTGGTCTCGCCCTGTTATTAGGGCTGGTACGGTTCTGTTACCGCTGGCGCCGTGCCCAAAAGCTCGAGTCGTACTTTGACGGGGATTTTGATCCTGATAGAATCGTCTCGCGGGGTCCAAACATGGGGCTGGATCTGGATGCTGAGCGACATGCTGGAGATGAAGACGACGGGATGGGCGGTAGGCTTGGTGGGGCGGAGATTGGGGCGGGGGTGGTCTCACCCTACCCGTTCACTGCCGCAAGTTCCAGCGGAGGCGGTGCTCCTAGTGTGTCCCGTTCGCAGGGGACGGAATCGGTGTACCCTCCGACGCCACCAACACCAAGTCTGTTGAGCAGCGGGAACGGCAGCCCCCCACCTCCGCGCATGTCCCAGTACTCTGGCGAATCCGGTGTGGGTTTGCTCAATCCGTATGCAGCGGGTGAGCCTTCTCGGTCACCGTCGTCTTCGAGCGGAGGGAGAGGTCCGGCGGCTGCGATGTCTTCCAAGGAACACGAGAGCCGTCACGGTCAGACACAAGGCGGATTGGGAGTTATCAATTCTGATGAGCGAGATGCGTATCTCGCCCGTGGACCGAAGGGTGTTGTCCAGCATCATGATGCAGGTCCAGGGCTGAGTGAGGTTCTTCCACCTGCGTATGAAAGTCTGGCTCCGAGCGATCCGTTTGAGTAGAGTGCTGTTAGCTTTTGGATGTGGATTTTGTAGTACTAACTTTATCCTTTTCTTTATGTATTTTGTTATGTGCTTCATTATTTGTTGTACAAATAGCTACTAGACATAGTTGTACCTATCTCCGCTGTCGCATTTTCACGATTAAAAAGTGTATGTAACCTTCAGCTCCGCACGCTCATCTCACTGCTCAAAATCTGGTGTATTCTGACGACTGTGTAATAGACTTGCCTTCTGTAATATTTATAAATGTCACCGTGCTAACAGGACATGCAACATGACTCAAATTAAGACATTATTCCGACTACAGAAAATCTGCACGACTGCTATTCGTTTTCTCTTGCATCCACACCATCATGCTGGATCTCTGGGTCACTAATAACCGTGGAGTCCATGAATGAATCGCCAATAGACTGAGCGATAGAATGCGAGTGGCCACCGCGGAAGCGGAGTGATTGGGAAGCAACGCTGCCCTCCCATTCATCATCAGGACGAGCATGCCCTGCTGCAATCCGTCCAACCAGGAGCGTCGGGGCAATACCCTGCTCAAAATGTCGGTCAAATACAGAAATTGAAATGAGGGTTATTAATAAATCATACCCTTGTCGTGGTGGATAGCGCATCAAGAAATAAAGTACCCTGGCTTTGCTCGGCATAGAAAACGCAGTATAGAATAAGAACCGTGGAGTATAGAGCCGAAGACTCGACAACAATTTCAATAGTAGGTCGATATGCTCCGAAGCTAAACCAACTTGAAGTTTCTGTCTCGGACTGACCGTTCAATCGTACGACCATCCACACACGGCATATGATTGATACAGTGCACCATAAGGTTGAAGCGAGAATAAAGCTGATATAAAGGGTTTGTGCGATCTTGTTGTTGTAAGTTACGATAGTAAAGACTGTATAAGTCAGCCATATCTTGAGAGCTGAGGTGTATTCACATCAAAAGTACGTGACGTCAAAAGTCAAGGTAATCTTACCGAATCCTGAAGCAAGGCAGATGGTAGGAAAGACAATCATTATCCAACGCCGTCCCCACGTTTGCCAACACCGCCAAATCTAGGGTAAGAGTAGCGTCAATCACTGTTCATACAAAAGCTATGCGGGATGTACCATGGTGGAATCTGCAAGGAGCGTGCTTACACCAGCGAGAATACCCATCGTCAACTGAGCTTGGTCACCAGATTGACATAGTCGCACGTATGCCGTAACGAGGTTTTCCCCGTTGACTATGAAGATGGAATGTACTTCTATCCAGCTAAAGGCGAAATTAATCAACGTAGAGATATGAAGGACTGTAAGCGCTGGGATGATTATGCCTCGTGAAATTTGGAGGTTGATCATCCTAGTGACTGTGAAATAAAGTCTATATCTGTCATGAACGACAGAGTGGATCTACACTTACAGGAGTACCATAGAGCAACGGCGAAGGCTCCTGTATATATCCCTTTGTATCTCTTTCAGATAAATTCCGAGACAAAATCCCAAAGTGAATGCATACCGAACGTCAGTGAATAGAGTATCTTGCTATTCAACTCGGCATCCAGAGATTCAAGGATGTATGATAGATCGGTCGGAGTCAAGTAAGAGGGGATTTCTGAAGACGTTGTTGAAGACATGGAGGATAAGAAGACGGTGTATTCATGGTTTGGTGCACGAAGATGGGCGATCCTTTATAATGATATAGGCTGTGTGCTCCCTGGAGACTAGTACGCGTTTCTTCTGATCAATCATGAAGTTACACTCGACATAGCAATGATGTGAGGTACGACCTAGGTGCAGGTCATCAGATAAATAGGAGATTGGGCGAAGTAAAGAACGAGCATGCTATGAGATAATCCCCACGTTTACTGCTTTGAATATAGTAGCTCATGTCCTATTAGATAACGAGCCTGAACTCCGCATGCAGTATAGAGATCACCTGTCAATATGGGCCAACCGCGTATAGATGGTTGAGGATCAACATCAGATACAACAATTGTTCTACCTGCTGTTACCATTATACACCAGTGATAAAAATAGAAACCTAATAACCACATATCGCTCGGTAGAGCTGATCAGTCACTAAACCATTAGCAATCTTCATACAGTGAAATAACACCTCGAGCATCCATGTTTTCCTGGGCTTTGCGGTCGCAACTCAAATTCCGTTGCTATCACATCCGTCCTATGGCGTTAATTCATCAGTCGTGATAGATCGGTTCGGGCACCGAGTCTGTTGGGATAACGTAGGAGTTGCGTAGGAGTGGTGCATGAGAAGCACGTCACTTCCAAATGTGATCGAGTCATGTGCCAAACACGTTTTTTCCACGAGAGCTCCGTCAACTTGATCCCTCCGTTCACTCTTCATTAACCCACGATTGAGAAGTACATAATGGCAGAGTACTCCGTCTTTCTGATCTTTGAAAAAAATTAACAACACTCCTAGATGTCGTCTAAACCTGCAATGGATGGTCAAAATGCTCACCCACGTGCATCTGAGGAGCCAGAACGTCTCGGTTCTAAAACCGTATCCTTTACTCTACTTCCCATTTTACTACCAGCTGCACACTGTCCTATCGAAACTAAGCCGTCATATGCACCCTTTACTGGTCCTGAAGCGGCCTTGAGCGCCGCCGCAAAAAAGATAATTGCTAAACGGTACAATGTTGCATACAAGAAATGCTACGGCGTCCACTGAGGAAGGAGCACCAAGAACCGAGTTTTGAAGATATTCAGGTCCAGGAGAGGCGTTTGAGTAGGCATTCATCAACAGGAGCTACTTCTCGGTGGATAATTCACTCTGTATGGGAGACACAGGTGCGTTGCATAAAATTTACTGAGATTGAATGTCATTCTCTTACACAACTTCATGCAGACGAATCTCATTTCTATAGGCGCCATGACGACATGCGTCTGACAGAACAAGATGCATCTAAAGAAGGTGGATGCTATGAGCCATGCGCAGTGAACATATGCTAGAATGTCAACTATGTCCTTATTCATGGATGCCTACGGACGTTCAAGATATCTACGCGGTGGAATAAAATGCAAACTCTTCATGAAAGCCATGGGGATTCTTGGAACAGAATGTATTGTTCGCAATACATGTATACGATGAGAGGTGAACTTCTCAATTTCTCGAAATGAGCTCCGCGTTGCTCAGAACTGTTTTAGGGTTTATCATCCTTTTCTTTCCGCAAGCAGCGTCGTGTCGTGGTTCATGGGGGTGGGAATTCAGAAGACGATGGTGTGTTCCTCCATTACCGATTCTTTCAACGGTCAACTGAGACTAACAGATAGGTAGCATTCCAAACTTGACATAGCATATGCTTACGTCTCCGCGCCTACAACTCGCGACGTTGTCTCTCATCCAAAAATAGACAGGTCCGCTATTTTTACCCGTCATTGGAGCCTAAAGTGCTCATTCGAAGTTTTGTCAGATACTCCTCATGGCTACCATGGACCTCATCCAAGTGCCTTTGTGAGAAACCATCGGTATGCTACGTATGCCTTTTCCAACTTCCTGCGTGGAGCCGAGGGGCCTGAACGTCGCCGTCAGACCATTTATGATGTGTCAAGAGGAATTTGTCACGTACGATACTTCGAAAGAATACAAGGTTGTTTTTCCCACTAAATTATCCTCGAGGTTCGTGCAATAAACGAAGTTTATATCTAATGATGTGACTCGAGCACCCACCGACCGCCTCTGCCCCTAAGCCACACGCATTTGTCGCCCTTGGTTAGCAGCTCTGATGCGAACTTCTATTTTCTCACATTCCCTTCGTACGATCGGTCGTCATCCCTAAACTGCAGTCGCTTGAATGCTGTCTGTTCCCATCGCTTAAAACCTCAGTGCACTCAAGATAGCTGAGCTGCTCGGATTGCCAGGCTGTTCCTGCCACTTGGATCCTTATGTTTCGCTCGTAATGCCTGCCCAGGGCCGCCAATTTTTCATAATACGTGACTTCAGCATATGGTTTACAAGATAGGTCCTTCAGGGCAATCTGGGACCTGCACCACCTCTTCGTCGAGTGCATGCGACACAATATGAACGTAACACGCCGCTCGGCTTGCATTACCGAAGGTTCATATTAGTCTTCCTCCTTTTGAGAAAGCGACTGATCTATTCCCTATTGAATACATCTAGCATCGTCAATGAAGCTAACACGAAGGCATGGCAATTTTGACGTGAGATCAAAGAAGACCGTCATCTAGAATATCTTCTCAAGTCTTATAACCGTCAGCTGATCCTCTCCTGCTCACCGTTGTTCTTCCATGAGGCTCATCTTCGTGAATGCTTGCTTTGCTGGCATTTTGGGCGTCGTTGCTGTCGCCTTTGATCCCCTCCAGCATGTCAACTTGTTTATCGGTACTACCAATGGTGGTCATGCCTTTCCTGGTTCGTCGATTTTTTTGTCATGCTATGGCAACTAGCTAAGACAGGTTGACGTAGGTGCCACCATTCCGCATGGAATGGTGAAAGCTGGGATGGACACCGACTCTCCAGGGAACGTAGGTCAATCCTGTGGTTCCTTGCATTTCTTTGCTGACGGTGCGCCGATAGCACGCCGGCTACGACGCTGATCCCCAGTACCGTGTTACTGGATTTTCTCAGCTTCATCAATCCGGCACGGGCGGAGTATGTCGTTACTTGTTGCATTATATTCTAGTTCTCGATTTGACTGGTATTGACAGGCCGTCCCACTTTCGAACTTCAAACTGTTTCCCATACACGATTGTGTAGCCTTTGAACCATGCGTTACGGCCATTGGCAACCGGAAAGTTCTGCGCCACATCTTACCCGACGGTACTTCAGCCGAGGTACTCTTTTCTTCCTTGACTAATATTCGTCATAGGTTCTCCCGATGATTTTGCTTCGCCTGGATACTTCTCCACCAATTTATCAAACTCCATCCGAGTGGAACTGACGTCTACTCGGAGGACAGCCCTGCATCGGTATACATTCCCGCCAGAATCTACGATACCTAGGATCCTCCTTGATGTTATGAACGATGGACAATCCAGTGCCACTGGAAATATTATGACCATCCACCCGAAAACTGGCCGCATAACAGGTCAGCAACCGCATCCCGCTAGTATTATGTCTAACAGGAATATTCGCAGCGGGGGGAGAGTTTGCTAACTCTTTTGGAGGCGATCGCTACAAAGCGTACGCATGCGTAGATTTCAAGGGCGACTTTGATTCATTACTCGAATATGGCCCTTACAAGTCCAATTCTCCGGATCTGTGGGGAACAGATATCCAGCAGATTTACTATTGTAAGCGGGTTTCGTCGTTTTGAAGATTATACTTTAACTTAATGTGCAATATAGCATGGGGACCAGAACACGGCGGCCTCGTTGGGTTTCCTAGCTCGCCATCAGGTCCTACAACCATTCTAGCTCGCGTAGGAATATCCTCGTTATCTATAGACCAAGCATGCTCGAACGCAGAGGAAGAAATTCCTGACTTCGACTTCGAGAGGGTTCAACGACAAAGCGAAGCCCAGTGGCGGGACATCCTTTCGCGTGTGGAGGTTGATACTGAAGGGGTGGACCTCGACACTGTGACCCTGTTGTACTCTTCAGTAAGTCGCAGTCTGGTTTCGCCCTAGAATTTTGAATGAATGTGTATCAGCTTTACCGGACCCATATCGTCCCAGCAAACAGTAGGAGACCAGTCCTGCGCTCCATTTCGGTAACTGAACTTTGCACTAGTGACTGGCGAAAATCCTGGATGGACATCGGATGAACCTTATTATGATTCCTTCTACTGTAACGTGAGAATGCTCTTTTAACTTTCGAGGTATAGATCTGATGATGTTAATAGTGGGATACTTTCCGAACTCTGTATCCTCTCATGTCGTTGCATGATCCAACTACGTTTGCGGAAATCGTTCGTGGAATGATCGATATACAAAAACACGAGGGGTGGTTGCCTGAATGTCGCGAAATGGGAACCAAGCAGTACGTGCCCTCCTTCACTTATTGTTCCGATCTGTTCAATGACTACTTCAAGGTACATACAAGGAGGGAGCAGTATGTTCACTTTCGCCAGCCCCTTTCCCTTCTCTGATAGACATGTCTTTTAGACGGCGATCCCATTGTAGCTGAATTTTTCATCAAGTGGGTCATCTAACACGTTCTGATGTGAACGAAATTTGACTGTTTAACGTTCAAGGTATCAGAACTATACGGCTGTTCTCGGAGTGTCTGATGAAGATCTATACAATTCCCTCGTCGCTGATGCGGAGAATACTTCTCCGAACTGGAATACCCAAGGCCGGCAAGCAGATGCATGGAAAAAGTTTGGTGCGCTATCTACATATGATAAACTGAGTTGACATTTTTACTGGTCGACAATAGGCTATATTCCCTCTGACACGACATTTCTGGGTGGAGCAAATTCAAAGCAAGTTTCCCGTTCCATCGAGGTAGAGTTACAAAAGCTATGGTTGCATGACGCGATTGATGATAAAATGTGTAGTACGCTTTCAGCGATTTCACTATTTCACAAGTGGCGAAAGCTCTTAAGCGAACCAGTGATTCAGCAAAGGTACTTTATGACTGTTGATATCCATACTAATGCTCTGACGTCCGATCTTCTCCAAGTATGCTTCGCGAGCAAGAAATTTTGTAAACTCGTGGAATTCCACTGTCAACGTGCCTGATATTGCCATGAATATAACGGGATTCCTTCAGGTAACCATCCTCGTAGCAAATATTCCGACTCATTCAGCTGTCTATAGCCGCGTTTTGCGAATGGGACATGGAATTATACTGACCCCAGGCACTGCAGTATCCGTGACCCCACCCAGTCGACATGTTATTTGGATGCTACCCATCGTGATGGTTTTTACGAGGCCTCGCCCATTGTTTACTCTCAGGTATGCTCTGCTGGGTGGATTCCTGTGTTGTTTCTCATTATAACAGTTTGCTCCTCACGACACTGCTAAACTTATAGAACTACAGGGAGGAAACAGTAAATTCGTAGAACGCCTGGAATTCATATTTGATAATGTATGTTATATTCAATATCAAGATTTATCTCACCAGACGACAGGACTACTTCGACTCCACGGATGAGCCTTCTCAACAGATCCCATTCATGTACCACTATGCTAACAAGCCCGGATACAGCACCCGCCGATCAAGACAAATTATCGAGCAATACTTCAACACGTCGACGAGTGGTTTGCCAGGAAATGATGGTAAGTCTTGTAGCAAATCTCTTCCTTGTGTGTTGCTCATTTTTGCAAGATTCCGGTACGTTGTCAGATCGCAACATTCTGCAAGATGGCGAAGCTGATACCTCCCTGATTTCCAGGTGCAATGGGAAGTTACGCTTTCTTCTTTTTAGCAGGGATGTACCCAGTTCCTGCGACGAAGCAGTTCCTACTCTCATCTCCGTACTTCCCTTCAATTTCATTCCATAACCCCTTCTTCAACTCGACTACCACCATCATCAGCAAGAATTTTAATCAAGGCCTATATGTCAAGGTAAGTCATTGATTAAATCTATGGCAATTTTGACTAATGGCACCAAAGAATGTGTCCGTCAACGGGCATTTGTCTGAATCAACTTGCTATCTCGACTGGGACGTTTTCACGACGACATCTACTGTAGTGTTGGAACTTACGGATGATGAGGAGGTTACCTGTGGTGGGAGGCTACCCCCTTCGTTGTCAACAGGAGGTTATGACTGATATATAATAATTGTGTTTCGGGCTGAACTGAAGAATTATTATCTTGTTTTTGAGTACATTGATAAATACGGCGCAATCGGATCAGAGAAATTCAAAGCACCAATATTGAGAACAAGGGCTCAGCAGCTCAACGCAGATACGATTGATTGAGATTGAAAGTACCCTGGGTTTTTAACAGTTATTTCGTCACTTTCCGCACATGTCAAGCTCGTATTGTCATCTCTCTTGCCATTGTGGGCCATGATTTGCGATTAATAAGGCACTTGATTTCTTATTATTCATTGTAGTACAAGCACTTCTGTATACTTAACTTTTGAGAGGTAGTACTTGATCGTAATAGTGTCGTAGGTAGCCACGCATGGTGAATACGTTTGAACTAAGATCTTTCAAATTTTGTTTCTGAAGAAGACGTCCCCAGATTATAAAGATATCATGTGGTGGAGATTATAACGTGACAATACTAACGGGGTTCACATGGAGCGTCGAAATATGTATGATTCTCAAGGTAAGTCATCGGGGGTAAATGTTGACTTCTGTACAGGCGTAAAAGTCTAGGTATGATTCACAGTGAGCAATGGATCTAGAGTAGGCAACAAAGAGGCCTCATCGACATTTCTTCTCTTCAGTACAAAAAATCGGTCTCCCTTTCACCATTTTATACGTATATATTGATGTGGCTTTCTATCATTGACAGCTCGCTTTGGTTCCCTCTACATGCCTGGAAAAATCTTTGCACTTCCATAACGCATTTGGAGAGCTCAGAGTCAGCCAAGTACAACAAATTACAGGTATAGATATAATCGAGACGATAGGATGAAGATGCAGCAGGGGTTCCTGTTGAAGACTAGAGCCTCTAGATGTCACAGTAACGTCCTGCAGGGAGAGACAACGCCATTTCCTTATCCGATGAGCATGAAGTTCACGTCGACTGTATGTGAGGACCGGTGACATTTAAGGCCGTGGCATTAACGACTGCCAGAGCGTCATTGCCGGCTTCTCCACGTCAGTCGCACCAAGCACCAAGAGAAGCGCAGAATAGTATCTCCGTAATCTCCCAGCCAAGCCGTTGTCCGGTGTCAAGGTCACCGCTGAAGATAGGGATACATTTCAAGAGCTCATGGAACACCGTCGTCACGGAGACCCTCGAGCATACGTCTACCACCTCGCCCTGGAGGCACCCATCCCATCCTGCTAATCGGCCAGAGCCAAGGATCCACGCGAGCTGGGCAATGACTTTAGGAGGCGCGGCAACGTTCTACAGGGTCCACACACATGCAAGTCATGAATCTCCCTTCTACATCGTGGATGTCTGTAACCCCTGGCACACCCTTGAGATCTTCTGTGAAGAGAGATCAGTGCCTGTCTATACATCTAGTTATAAGATGATGTCAAAGAAATGCAAAAAGGATTCAGGACGACGCACTCCGATCGCACATCAGATGGACAGGTCCGCATCTCCTTGAACAATGGAAGGGAACTACCCGCCATTGCCATTACCGTATTCATTACACCCGGGAGATACCACAGGCTTATCTGACACCTTATGTGTTGATGATGTCACTACAATTCCCGAGTATGGACTAGAATCCGCTCGAAGATTCGTGAACATTATATTTGGCACGGGACACTTACATATATAGTAATTCGTAGTAACTTCTAGACAGACACATCTTGTATTTAAGTAGCTCGTCTCTCAGTGTAGAGAGACAATTCTAATCCTCATTTAACACCTAGATCATTTCCCTAATGTCACATTGGGCTGCTTACCTAATATCTCTCCTCCATTGATCCCAACTTGTACAGCCCAGCGGTTTTTCAATTTCCATTTTCAGCCCTCATATTATACAGAACAAATGAAGCCTAGACCTATATCTACACAATCACGAAGCCCGTTTATTTTTATCATTTTTCTAACCAGACTTATACACCTTTTATCACCATTTCAACCCCATTTCACCCATCAATCCTTTTTCAACCTCGACCTAATCCCAAAAATATTCCTTATTGACCATATAATACTTCAATATCCTCATATCCTTCATATCACATCTTATTTCGACCCAAACAGATCCCCCAAACCCGTCCTACACCCATCTCTTCTCACTACTACTCCTCACCCTACCCCTAAAACTTGTACCACCAAGCGGTTTTTATTTACTCACTTTCAGCCCATGGTTTATAGAGAAAATTCGTTTATTACACATACATCTAGATCCTAGCGGAGTCCTTTACTCCGATTTCTCACCTTGGACCCTATAAATCCTCATGTAACTGTTTTTGTCCATCACACCAACCTTTCGCTTTATGTTTACACCAATCCTCCGGAATACCCGTACAACCCCTCATACATTATCCTTTATTCATAATAACAATCTCCCAGCTTGTTTTGCCCCACCCACACCAAAAAAACACGTCCAACATCCTTCTCTTCTTCCTCATATACACATCAGCCCCTAAAAACTTGTAACTTCAAGCGGTTTTTTTCTATCCTAGCTATTCACCTATAACTTACAGAGTACATCTATCATACATATATCTAACTCGTACCGGACCCCTTTTCACCCATTTCCCTTCCAAATCTCTTCCCTTCTTATGGTAACTCTTTTTGTCCATCACACCAACTTTTCGCTTTATCTTTTCCCCAATCTTCCCCATTGCACGTACAGCACATACAGCACTATCCCTTATTCATAATAACAATATCCCAACTCCTTTTCCCCCATCTACACCAAAAAAACACGTCCAACATCCTTCTCTTCCTCCTCATATACACATTGACCCCTAAAAACTTGTAACCTCAAGCGGTTTTTTTCTATCCTCGCTATGCACTTATAACTTACAGAGTACATCTATCATACATATATCTAACTCGTACCGGACCTCTTTTTACCTATTTCCCTTCCACACAACTTCGGTTTATATTATAACTCTTTTTCTCCATTACACCTCCTCTCTTACACTACAACTCTGGAATACCAAAATAACTCATCTACACCTATCCTATAATCATCACTTCAATATTTCAACCCATTCTTACCCTAGTGCCATAATCCCTGGATTTAGCATCTAAAACCACCCTGAACGGCATTGACTGCGTGGCCTCACTCGTGCTCCGGCTCAACACGATGAACAGAGGAGAATTGTTCCTTGATATGAGGGGAACAACCACGCAGCTTTTTCGTTTCAGCCGGGGGGGTATTCGTCAATGCCAGACAATGCCGGTATGGGGTGTTTGGAAATGCACTGTGGAGGCTGCGTGGGACGGCATGGTTGTCGTACAGAGACGTTTTTGGTGTCCATTTGTAGCCCTTGAAAATGGGAACAATTGGGCACCAATTCCGAGCCAGTCCGGTCCCTACATCGTCCCATGCAGTCGAAATACCATTGAAATGGGGATGGAGGAGCACATCCAACGATTGGGGGTCATCTCTTTTGGGAAACATGTCTCAGATGCCTGCCCATGTGATTTTCCAATGACACTATTTTTGTCGCAATGACTGAGTTGGCCATTCACTTGAATCTCGACCTGATGCACACATACCAGCTCACCTAGTGCCAACTGCCTGTGAAATGTGTATATCAAGTGTACTCAAGGGAGTAATGCATGGTGTATGCAACTTGTATGCTAAAGCATCTTGTTTTACACTGTTATAGGTGCATATATGTATGTTTTTGATGTTTCCTAGATTCCATTTCATAATAAGGTTAGCTTTCTCAAGTGAGCACGAAGAATCTTAGGTAATGTATATTCACAACCCCGCCAAAAGTGGGGCAGTGTGCTGTGTCAGATCGGAGTTGATCATGTGACATGCACCGATTCCTTGGTGTCGGTGCATTTGAGGGTTAGGGTGGGTGGCCCACCTTTGTGTAGTCCAATTTCTTTCAAACAGATGCACACCACAAAGCCATAGACGAGTATCTCATTAGTGCTCTCAAGTCCACTCCATTATGAAACACAATTGCAGAAATCGTCGCTGTATACATTTATACACATGCGAATTGATTTACTCTATCTGTGTACACGACACTGCTTTTCAAGGCGATGATATGTTTCTTCAATGTATCACATGATTACCTTGTCTGTCTACTTGTTGCACTGCAATTAGTAAACAAAATGTAAATAAGCACCCCACTTATTGACATTTGTCTACAATTTGTCTATCTGCCCTCCGCACTATCTATAATACACCATGGATACATCATCAATGCGACACCATCCTCACCATGCATATAGTTGAAGGCTTCACCTGGGGCAATATCAGGAATGTGCACATACGTATGCCTTATCCTGCACAATGGTCAGGTAGAGTTCAGGTGTCACATGTGCTTTGCCCTGGCACTGAAAAAGGTGAGGGGGGTTGTAGAGTATGGACTGAGGACTTACCTAAAGATACAGGCAAGGGCCATCCTTGCAAAAATCACCTACAACATCCCAAGTCCTAACTTGGATTGAGCTGACTCTCCCTGGGTCGATGCAGCTCTCGTTGTCAAAGTTCTTGTATATGTCTGCATGTGAGAGGTTCAAGGGCAGGTGCTGAAGCAAAGCGAGAGGCTGTGAACCCATGTCAAGGTTGGGGGTGAGGAGGAATGGGGTGAGGGCATGGGCCCCAGTTCATGTGTGACAGAGGCGGAGTCCAGGATGCAAACGGGAGGCAAATAAATTCGGCAGTGGAGGTCGGTTGTCGGATCATGGTGCATCGACAGCTGGACCTCGTCAGACAACAGCACCCATCCCCAGCCAGAGGATCTCCTTGCAGACAAGGCAAAGGCAAAGGCTATAATCAACATTAGAAAAATAGAGAATGTTGCCTGTCTCACTCACTGTAATGTTGGACAACGATGTCCACTAGAGAACTCTGCCCCACCAAACGATGTTCGAGCTTGTCGGGTATGAAGACAGCAATGGAGCTCGCGACTTGTCAACACTGACCAAGCTCTCCCTCATCGAGTCCACCCTTCCCTGCCCATCTAGCTCCAGCATCCTGTGACCCATCAGTGAGGCATTGTATGAGGTAGTCCACTAGGCTGTGTAGCTGAATGTCGACACATCAAGTAAAAAAGAGGGTAACAAAATCGATTACTTTGAAGGATGCAGGATATATAACAATTCTTGTGTGGACGACCCATGCCTGATCATCTCTGTAGCCAGCTATCATCAGATACGAGATCAAAATATAATTTGATTGACACACCAATCATTCTAAGCCAGTCATTGTAACCTTGAGCTATATGAAAATCAGCCTGCCATCATGCTTGAAAACTATATCCAACCTTGTGGTGAGTGGATGACACTTGATGCTGCATGAGTGGTCTTGAAGCTGTAGATCTCATCAAGGAAGAAATGACTCTGAGTTGACATGCTGTGTGTCGAAGGAAGATGTTCCTGATGAGGTCCATAGAGAAGTGGAAGTGGTCACCCTGGATGCCTGGAGCAAGACAAGGAGAGAAGCAAGCAGACAAATGAGTGAGGAGTAGAACAAAATATGAAAGAACACACACACCTCTAAGCAAACTCTCCACCAACTGTGCAGGAGTCTGCCCACCATCCATCTCCTCAATCCAATTGCCTCAATCCCGAGTATGATCCTGGGCTTGTTCTTGACGTTGTAGCTGGCAATGCCATACAGGACCATCCCTGCCAGGTGTAGTTGAGAGAGTGAATAAACATCAACATCAACATTATGGATGGACATGCCTCGCAAAGCATGTTTGGCAGGCCTCATTGGGGTGTGGGATGGAGAGTGTGTATTGGTTGCAAGCATGGTATGTGCTGGTGTGTGCTGAATACCAATGGAGAAGCTAATATTGACTCTGAATAAGCGGAGGTGAAGCAGATGGTGCATGAGAATAAGCCAGGGAAGATCATGCTTGTGTCATTGCTCCTGGGGGGAGTGCCACATGAGCTTCTGGTTGGGGATTTGGCGTACTTTCTGTAAAGTTAACGAATGGTGAGTTAATTGCAGCAGGTTTCAACTGCCCAGTGGTGCTTGGGCTCCGAGGGTTAGCAACGATGGAGGCACTGTTCCATCCATTTTCAATTGGTTTTGAAGGAGGGGAGACAGGAACAGGAACCTGATGTGGAGGGGGAGCAG
Source organism: Armillaria sp. CMW 4456 (assembly GCA_028551335.1). Taxonomy (NCBI): domain Eukaryota; kingdom Fungi; phylum Basidiomycota; class Agaricomycetes; order Agaricales; family Physalacriaceae; genus Armillaria; species Armillaria sp. CMW 4456. Next base: position 37,994 of record JANDKJ010000159.1, read on the forward strand.
TACGGAGATGTGGTGGCTGCATCAATGACTGGCCATGGTTGAATGTATTGAACCCAGGAGCTGGTACTCCAATGTTAGATGTAGGAGGACCATACACAGGATTCATAGGTGCTGGTGCTGGTGCTGGTGCTGGTGCTGGTGCAGATGGTGCATAGGGCGCATAGGGAGAGAATAGAGATGTATAGGGCAAATGGTTATAGTGCTAACCCTGATGAGCATGCACATCGATATTGGGACCATCAATGTCTGGTATAGTAATGGCCTCGACAGCATCGAAGTCGGTGGGAAGTGGCAGAGGAGTTGCTCAGGTGGTCTTCCGGGTTGCAGCAAAATGTGTCTTTAGCACCATGACCAGGATGTGCAGGGCGATGGACGACCAGTAGCAAATTCAAGAGGGAGGGAGGCCGTCGAGCATTCCCTCAAATGGAATTTCGAATAGCGGGGTGACATCGATAAAGTGAGAATATTCCGTTGCTATATGTATTGTCACTACCATAGACCATGATAAGAGGGGGGGATACACGCACCTAATTGATATGTGTAATATGCCAATAGCCCCATTGACGTGTCTTTGCCTGAGATACCATCAGAATGAGCCTTAATGCATTGTTGCATCTCAAATTCAGGCACCGTTCCTTTCATGTCAACACTCCTGGTACATCTTGCTTATCCTAAGACACTGTGCATGCCTGGGAAGCAGGAGTCCATCTGTGTGCAGCTACAATACCAATGGGTGCAGCCAACCCAACTAGCACAATGAGGGTGCATATGAGGAATTGTAGTCCCATTCGCTTCATGTCCTATGACATGGTTTTCAGGGATGGAGTGAGGCAGAGATGGAGTGAGAAAAAAACATACCTTGCACCCCTTCTCTCGAGTTGTAGTATATTCCATGCTTGGCAGCACATCTTCATGAGCATTGCAGTGTCATTGTCATCCTCCACGAGGCTCTTGTACTTACCTGGATATCAAAATAGTAGCAGCAGAAGCTGTCTATTAGTGGAGATCGAATTCCACATGGCCTCTCTTCTGTTAGTTCATCTTTCCAGGTCTTTTCCGGTGGCAGGCCCATGGAGCCTTTCCCTATCTCCCTACACTTATAGCTACGACACCTCCACTGGTGCCGGTGTCGATGCCTATGCTGTTCATGCTGGTGAGTCCGTAGGCTTGTGCATCTAATAAGGCTCTTGTGAATTGGAATATGAAAGGAAACTTGTTCCAGAAGCCTCCGATAAACCATCAATTGTTTCTCCTTCCCTTGGTGGCTCTGCCTCTACCAGATTTGACAATGGTATTGCTTCTGTACATAGATATATTTATTCATCTTCTACTTCTTCAATTGTTTCATACTCTCATAAGTAATCAATGCTGGTATCCATGTCATGGTCGCAGTCTGGAATGGTGAGAATTCCCATTACGTTCAAATCATTCGTATCTTATATTTCACTGCAGATAAATACCGATGCATCTGGTACCAGCCCCGCCCATGTGTTAGACCCAAACTTCACGTGACTCTAACAGCAACAAACAACCGGTTACTTCGCATTCGAGTAATCCTGGTGAAGTCGTATGTTAGCGCAAGGCAGGCCTAAGTCCTTAGTGCTTAGCTTTTGAGCGGGAGGTGAGTGTCAAGCGTAAGTTGATATTTTATAACTTAGCTCGAAGCTGGTTTGTACCAGTGCGAGCGTCCTGTTTAAATACATGGTCTGTATACTACTATTGTACATTGTATGGTGCCGGTGTTTGTCCTTCGAGAAGCGACTGGTGGGAGTGAGTCAAGGTATGGATTGGTAAATACAAGCGAGAAGCCTAGATAGGGTGGTGGACGAGCGAGAATGAAGGTCAGGCGAGCGAGTGAGTGGAGTTAAGCACCGATTCGCGGATAGTGCGAGCGAAGGGGGTGTGGTGTTGTGACGACATCTGGGGTTAGGGTCGAAATAGGGGTAAAAATCGTAACATTACCCCCTCGTTAAGGCAGTCGTCCCGACTGCCATTACCCCTACCTCTTGGTTACAATTTAAGAAGTCGTCTATGGCTTCTTGGGCACTATTGAGGAGATCTTCCCTTACCCACTGGTTCTCTTCATCGCCGTACCCTTTCCATTTGACTAGGTAGTCGGTGATGGTCCACGATGGCTGATTTTTCTTTCCTCGTACACGTCGGGTGCAGGTGTCGACAATGTTTTCTACTTCGTATTCCTCCTCGTCGTTGATAATTTCTGGTGGGGGTGGTGGTTGTCTTGTTTGCAAGGGGAATGCTGGTGCAACATATGGTGTTAGGAGGGCTTCGTTGAAGACTGGGTGGATTCGCCATGTTGTTGGTAGCTTCAGCTTGTATGCTGATGCTCCAACCTTGGCGAGTATGGGGAATGGTCCGACTTGCTTGTCATCCAGTTTCTTCTTCGGCCATGGTAGGTGAAGGTTTGTGGTGTCTAACCATACCTTATCTCCTATTTCGTACATGAGGGCCTCTCGCTTTCACGCATTGTATTGGGTTTTCATCTTCTCTGCCACCTTCTCCAATGCGGCCTTCATTTCATTGTGTATTTTCGTCATTGCCGCTGCGAAGTCGTTTGCTGCCAGGGTTTTCTGTGGTCGGTGAGTGTTGGTAATGGTGACTCGTGGGTGTGTTCCGTGATTGACGAAGAAGGGGGTCTTGCCGGTTGCGGAGTGGATTCAGTTATTATGTTGGAATGCTGCTAGTGACAGCCATTCCGGCCAGTCGTCCTGTTGGTGGTTAATGAAGAGACGCAGATATTTCTCCACTTCTTGATTTGCTTGTTCCATCTGTCCATCGGTCTGTGGGTGGTAGGCCGTCGAGGGGTTCCCATGAATGTCGAGGAGGTGGTAGAGGTCGCTGATGAACTTCGAGACGAATTGGGGTCTGCGGTCACTGATGATTTTTTGAGGCATCCCGTGGTGGGCATATACGTGGTCTCAGAGTATCTTGGCCCATCCTTCTGATGATAGCATCATAGTGCACGCGACAGAGATAATCTCCTTGGAGAAGCAGTCTACGATAAGTATGATCGCGTCCTGCCCGTTGGATTCGGGTAGTCCTGTTATCATGTCGACGCTGATGTGTGTCCATGGAGCGTCTGGGACCTTGTTTGGGTGTAGGTGCATTGGTCTGGCCTGTGTGATTGTTTTTGTGTGCTGGCAGACTTCGCATCCCTTTATGTATTTCTCGATGTTGGGTCTGAGCTTGGGCCACCAGTAGTCGCACTGAATGAGCTCCTTTGTCTTAGCGATTCCTGGATGGCCTGCGGTGATGTGGTCGTGACGATATGAGATCAGTTCCCCTTGGAGGGAGGCGTCCTTTGGTACGTATATCCTGCCGTCGTACTCCAGCAGACCATTTTGTTCAACGATTCCCCACTCATGAGATAGCGATTCCGCGATTCCTACGTCCCAGGTGTCTTTCTTCTTCGTCGCCTCTCGTATCCTTTCCTCGATGTCTCCTTCACTTGGCATGACAAGGGCATGGAAGAAGAGCGAGTCGGGAAGGACGGTGGTCTCCTGGTTGTCGTTGACTCCCTGGTCGTGGTCCGCTCGTCGACTTAGGAGGTCCGCCTTGCAGTTCGCTGTGCCTGGTTTGTGGTGTAGGGTGAAGTGATATTTGCCGAGTTCTGTGACCCATCAGGCTTGTCGTCGGTTGAGTTTCTGTGGTTGGCGGAAGTACTGGAGGTTCTGGTGGTCTGACCAGATCTCAAACGTTTGCGTGGCACCCATAAGGTAGTGTCTCCATTCTGCAAGGGCGAGCATAATGGCAAGTAGTTCCTTGTCGTAGATCTCATAGTTGCATTCGGTGACGGATAGCGCTTTTGAGAGGAATGCAACTGGTCTCCATGCTGCCCCCTGTTGTTGCGATAATACTGCTCTGACCGCTCCGTCGCTTGAGTCTGCCTCGATTCAGAATTTCCCGTCGTCGGTTGGTATGGCCAGTACAACGTCCCGGGCAAGTCGTTTCTTCAGTTCCTCGAATGCCTGCTGTTGCGCAGCTCCCCACACCCATGGCTCCTTCCCAGTGAGCTTTGTCATTGGTCGTACCACCTTGCTGTAGTCCTTGACGAATCGTCGGTAGAAGTTGGTGAATCCAAGGAACGATTGGAGTTCCTTCTTCTTGGTTGGTGTCGGCCACTCTGTCACCCCTCGGGTCTTTACCTCGTCCATCCTTATCGATCCTTCGCTCACAATCACCCCCAGGTATTCCGTCTCCAACGTTTCAAACTCACATTTCTCGGCCTTAAGGTATAGCTTGTGTCTTCGTAGGGTTGCTAGGACCTGTCGCACGAGTCGTCGGTGTTCAGCTCAGTCCTTCAACATGATTAGGATGTCGTCGAGGTAAATGGTGACCTTCCCAGTGGCGATGAGGTCCTTGAAGATGTCGTTCATCATCCACTGGAAGGTTGCCGGTGAGTTGGTTAGGCCAAAAAACATGATGGTGGGTTCGAACAGTCCTCGGTTCGTGCAGAAGGCCAGCCTTCCACTCATCCCCTTCCTTGATTCGTACATTGTTGTATCCCCATCGTACATCGAGCTTGGTGAAGTATTTAGCCCCCTTCAGCTTGTCCATGAGCTCCGAGATGAGTGGTAAGTGGGTAGCGGTTTTTGATTGTCATCTCATTGAGCTTGCGGTAATCCTGGACCAGCCATAGCCTTCCATCCTTTTTCTTGACGAAGAAGAAGGGAGATGCCATTGGCAACTTGCTGGGGCGGATTCTCCTGGTGCGGAGGTTCTTGTCCAGGAAGTCGTCTAACTCCTTCTGTTCCTTCGGGGAGAGGGGGTATATCTTGCAGTTGAGGGTGGACTTGGCATTGGGAGTGAGCTCGATGGTGTGATCCCAGGGCTTGCGGGGCGGGAGTTCGTCGAAGTTGTCCTTTGAGAATAGGTCGCGGAAGTCCTGACACCATTCTGGGACTAGCTCTTCAAAGGTTTGCTCTGGCCTCAACTCGTGGGCCTTCGCCGCTAGGTCATTGGTGACGTGGGTGCGTAGCTGTATTTCTTCCGTCATCTCTACTGCCAGGATGGTGTCTCCATCTTCCAGCTCCTTGTCCCAATGATCCTTGTCAGCGTCGGGCAGCGTAAGGACTAGGCGATTGCAGTGGCACCAGCCAAACGTGATGCGTCCTGTCCCCCAGTCAATCAAGGGGTTGTGGCGTTTCAGCCAGTCATGTCCGAGGAATAAGTCCTTGTCCCCCAGGTCGGTCACAGCTAGGTCGATCCGTTCGGTGTGGTCACCGATCTTTAGTTGGAGTTCAACGTAGGCAGTGATTTCCCCGGCCCGGTTTCGGGTTCCATCGGCATTGAAGACCGGGATTGGGTGGGCAGTAGGTTGGGTGACTAGTTGGTGCTTGTTGACAAAGGTGCGGTTGATCGAACTTCCCGTGCATCCGCTGTCTACAAGGGCGGTGGCTTGGAGGCTTTGCGGTCGTTCCAGGGTTTCTATTTGGACTGTGGCTACGAGATCCTTCCTGCGGGATTGGGCGGCGTGGATGTACCGGCGAGGACCTCTGAGCTCCTCCAGCCACTCGAGCATGGTTGACCTATTCGACTTCTGGAGCTGCCGAACGAGATCGTCGGTTACCTCCCATTGGTGGGTCTTGTGGATCCATTGGAAGAGGGTACCCTTGGCCGCTGGGAGTGAGGCATAGAGGTTTCACCAGGTCCACTCAGCGCTCCAAGGTTTGAGCCATTCCGCCAGGTCATGCGGGTATGCAGGGGAGGCTTCCGGCTTGGGTGGGTGGTTGTCACTCACGAGTCCTATGAAATTGCCAGTCCGTCGGTCCCAGGACTGCATTGTCCATTTGCCATCTTGGTTGACGCGATAGGGGAAGTGGGGTGTAGGTATCGATACCTTTGAAATGGTAGGCGCCGTATGGGGTGTGCAGGCCCCCATTCGGCCCCCTTCACTAGACAGGGTAGTGGTCTTGTTCTTGCTCGATGGGACGCTTGCGACCGGTGGGGAGGGCTCCCATGCTAACTCTTCTGCCATGGTTGGGGTCACCTCGGCCATGCCCTCGAAGTGATCTGGCCTCTGCCGGAGGTGCTTGTATGGTCCCTGTGACAGTCACAGCATGCTTACCCGGCTTCGGCTGCGGGGGCTTCTTCCTTCTGCAATTCTTTAGAACTCTTAGTCGTCGGTGTCGAAAGGGGTATATTCGAATGCGTTGGGGACTACAGGCGTATCATAAGTACTATTACATGTGGTCGACGACATACTAGAGCTAATTTTGTCCATGGCTGATCAAGCGGAATCACTCGCTCGCCGGCCTAATCTTTTACCTCCTTGATGCCGCTGGTTGAGGGCATCTTCTCCTCTGTTGATGAGCCTCAGGGCTCTGTACGCTCCAATTTCATGGATTTATCCCTTTAGCAGACTTTCAGCAAACCAATCATTCCACACAAGCCCATATATACTTTATAGGGCTTTTCCGATGCTTTCCCAATGCCAATACCTCGGCAATACCCCAAAAACTCCATTTTTGACCTAAAGCCATGGATTTAGCACTGCTATTACCACAATAGGACCTAGAGCGCATTGCTGACATCTCCGGCATTGCTGCATCAAAGTGCACAGGCACAGCCATGCAAGTGGAGCTTCTCGACATTGATCTGGCGATTATAGGGGCTTCATCACAGCAATTTGACGATTTCCGCAGCACGAACACCCTTTGGTGACTTCGGAATTAATTGGTTATTGCTGTATAACCATGAGATGTCAACACACATGATACTTTGGCGGTACTCAGCCATTTCTGACGAGTATTCTCAACTCCAACACTATGAATAAGGGATAGTCTCATGCCGGAACTATGAAAATCAAAGGCGCAGACACGAATAAGACAACGCACAAGACCTGCTGTATAGTCAGAAGGTCAGAAACACATATGTTAATGCATAGCCTTCTAGATATACCACAAGGACACCATTTATTTATATCTTACTATATAAACATGGTAATTTCATACTGTACACTAGTTACTCTCTCTATTCCATTCCCCCACGTACACACATCAACTCGTTTTACCTCAGTAACTCACCCAGCTTCGACAATGCCGATAGTACATGTTTAATAGTGATTTTGTTCACCACAAAGCCGAGCTTGACATAGTTAAAGCCAAGATGCTTCACCACCATCCATCGACCTAAAACCTTGACTCTCATCATTGTTTTACTTCATTACTGGCATTTGCTCAGTGTTAGTAAGTGATAACCATGCAGTACTCACCTCTTTTAGTTTTATAGGAAAGAATTAGCTTCAATTTCACAAGATCAGATTAGTTTTAACAGTTTCATTTTCACAAGACATTAGCAAACCCATTTGGGCATCAAGAGCAGATGAATAGTATTGGATAGTTGTAGGGCAGCTCTATTGCGAGTGTTGCAAGGATAGGTTTTGAACAGATTTAGTATTGACAGATTGACAGATATAGGGCAGCTCTATTGTGAGCTTTGCAGGAAATAGTATTGACCAGTTATAGGAATCGATTTGACAAGAGATAGGACCAGACAAAGGAAACAAAGTATAGTTTTGACAGAGATTGACAGTTTATAGGAATTAGGGTGAACAGAATCATCACAGATAAAACTGAGACATAACCAGATAAAGCTGAGGAGACCAGAAATAAAGACAAGACCTGCTATTGCACCACCATAGCCACAGAAACATTGACACAGACCCATACCAAGACGATTAGGAGCTCATTTAATACTGACATAATACTGACAGACATGTTACACATCCCAGTTTCTTTCCCATCCAGTTTCCCAGTTTTATAACACACACCAGACCAGATAACAGAGACCAAAGGCGACTCAGAGCATTGGAATCTGTAGTAACTTCTCACAAGACTAGAGAGAAGTCCCCCCAAAGACAACAAGCCAGTCAATGTAGGACAGCCTGATTCGTCCAGTACTGAATATGTATAGTGTTTTGCTGGTGGAATTGACACAAGTACAGAGGTACTCAGAAAGCTCATGCACAAACAAACAACACACCTGAGGAGTGACTTATGAACAAAACTAGTTGTTCTGTAATACCGACACAAAGCCAAGACACCACTATTTCCATTTTGGTTCTTCACACAGCGATATTCCAGAAGTATCTGACAACTATTCACCAGTTTATGTTTGGAGATCACTAAAACATCTGACCACCTCATCAACGTGTAGTGAGCTCACTAGATCAGTGTCTAGTGGAGTGGTTTGAAAAGTGAGCTCAGTGCAAAGTTGGTTCAGGTTGGAATGAGTCTGTCTGTCTGTCTGTGCACTGCAGGGGCACTTGTATCATCTGTCTGCATTGCCAAGCAGGTCACACCTTGAAGTGGTCCTTCTTGTTCAAAAGTTCCTAGACTTAGGACTTTATTTTGAAGAGAGCTCACTACATCTTTGCATTGTGAGGCATTGAGATCGATTGGATTGATTGAAATAATCACAGAGTGTGTGTAATTACTCCCTC